>MDKI01282247.1:0-11101 GCA_005239505.1 Nicotiana paniculata | reverse complement strand
ACCCCATTTTTCTCAAACTTCATCTTCCCTAACCCTCTTAGGCGATTTTGGAGCATCTCTTCCTCCATAACATCATAGATAAGTAATTCTAACTTCATTTTCTTCCGTTTTCATCAACCATTATTAGATTGTAGGCCTAAAAACATGAAATCAAAGGTAGAAATTGAGGTTTTGGGTAGAGTTAGGGCTTTTTGAATATTTGATAATTTGACCTTGTTTTGGGTCAGATTCCAAAACAAATTTTATATTCAGGCTCGTGGGTGAATGGGTGATCGGGTTTTGATCCGAACCTCGTGTTTCAACCAAGCGGGCCCGGGGTCGATTTTTGGAAATTTTAGAAGAATGTTGGGAAATCTATAATTAGGCATTTAAATTGAATTTTTTAGCACTTATTGACGTTATTGAGTCAATTATGTCTAGATACGATTGAATTTGGAGTCAGGTTCGAAAGGAAAAAAAACTGTGCTAGAGGCTTGATTTGGATTCTTGGAATCGAGGTAAGTATCTTGCCTAGCCTTGTGTGGGGGAACTACTCCTTAGGATTGAGTCTTCTTTGTTGATTGTAGTCCGTGTATACGAGGTGACGAGTGTGTACTCAGACTTATTTGCTAATAGATTGGCCTTTTAGGATTCGTAGGTTCTCATGTTACCTGTGTATGAGTTGTAATCGTTAAGTTTGAATCCTTGGTTGTTAATTTCATCATTTCCTGCTTAAATTAGAATTACTTGCTTTTGGATTCCTTGGTTGGCTATTTGACCTTAAATGACTTAATTTAATATCTTACCGCTCTTATCTTCATGCTATACTTGCTTCCTAAAACTGCCAAATTGACTATACTAGTGTTATCTAGCTTTGTAGTTGTTTAGCCGTAGTTAGAACATCTGTTCGTTGGTGTCAAGCATGCCCGCGAGTCTTACATTGTGCTTTATATGATTCTTCCCTTATTGTCTACTTGGATCTAGTTGATATACATTTATGTTGTTTATTTTTTCTTGATGTTGCCTATTATTGGGCCCTGGTTTGAGCTGAGTTAAATTTCATAAAGTTAATTGTTTAGGAGAGATTAGTTATAGTTGTTTCCCTTGTCGGGATGATTTTGTTTCATTGTTGACTCCCTTGCCGGGATGGTATGATTTCTATTGTTGTTTATACTGTTAATGATACTGTTTGCGTTGTTGACTCCCTTGCCCGGATGTTGTGATTTATGGTTCTTATTGTTGATTTCCGGATGTTGTGATTTATGGTTATTATTGTTGATTTTCCTTGTTAAATTGCTGTTTATTTATATATTGCACGAGGGGACATTCCGTGCAGAGTGTTTATTTATTTATTGCACGAGGAGACATTCCGTGCCGAGTGTTTGTGAGGTTATGCACTAGGGGACATTCCGTGCCGAGTGTTAATTTATTTATTGCACGAGGGGACATTCCGTGCCGAGTTTTTGTGAGGTTATGCACGAGGGGATATTTCGTGCTGAGTGTTTATTTATTTATTGCACGAGGGGACATTCCGTGCCGAGTGTTTGTGAGGTTATGCACGAGGGGACATTCCGTGCCGAGTGTTTATTTATTTATTGCACGAGGGGAAATTCCGTGCCGAGTGTTTGTGAGGTTATGCACGAGGGGACATTCCATGCCGAGTGTTTGTGAGGTTATGCACGAGGGGACATTCCATGCCGAGTGTTTATGCATTATTATTTCCGTTGTTCTTGTTTTTTATTTACTGCACTTGTTTTGGTGAGGATGAGAGTAAAGCACAAAGGGTGATGCCGTGTACTCGTCTTTGCATTTTATTCCGTTGTTCTAAATTTGGATATTCCTACCGATCTGTTACTGATTTATTGGCAAGATTTGTTATTTCTCATGTACTGCATGGCAATTTCTGAGTTACAGACTGAGTTCCGGTGGATAAATCTTGAGGAGATTTTAATCAAGGAATTTTTATTTAAAAGTATTATTGAAAAAGCAATGGTTTTGAAATGATTATTTTTGAATGACTTTTACACCGAGGGTATATTTGAAAAGCACTAGTCTTCCCTAAAATGATATTTATGGAAGTCATTTATTGGGAAAGCATCCTTGGGAAGCTTCGTATTTTGAAATAAACTGTGTTTTACGTAATTCTCTCTATTAAATATATATCTACTTTTGGAGAAAGTATGTTTTCAAAGGAAACTCTTCCATACTAAAATAATTTTATTTGCAAAAGTTTTTAATATGAACTGCTGTTTAAAGATTTCTACAAGTTATGGATTTTAATGGCTAAGGCCCGATGTGAACAAACTGACGTGGAGTTGAGTTATTGGTGTTCTCTATTGTATTGTGTTTCCTTTCGATTCGGCTTGTCTTGCTGTCCATCTTTCTGTGTATTTTTGGTGCTGTTTCATGATTGATTTCTGTAATTTCCTCTCGCTTTATATTGTCATTGTTGTAAATTATTTCGTGAAGTCTTAGATAGATGTAACGTTCGGTCATTTCTATATTCATGTTATTTATTTTGTAGACCAGTGGTGTCTTGACTAGTCCTCGTCACTACTCCACCGAGGTTAGTCTTGATACTTACTAGGCACCGTTGTGGTGTACTCATACTACACTTCTGCACATTTTTGTGTGCAAATCCAGTTATATATTGTAGTAGTTGTGTGGATGATTGTCGAGGAGACTCAAGGTAACTTGCTGCTGCGTTCGCAGGCGTCGAAGTCACCTTCCTTGTATTTATTATTCATACACTGTTGTATCTATTTCCAAACAGTTGTACTTAGAAGTTGTCGAAGATTCGTAGAGATTATGACTTGTACTACCGGTTTTGGGAAAGTTTGTATATTCTGTTGAGATTCTATTTCAATACTGTTAGTTTTCCTTTTATTATTGTTGTTACTCAGTAACTGTTTGGCTTACTTAGTCCCTAAGACTAAGTGCCATCACGACCAACGGAGGGAAATTTGGGTCGTGACAATACCAGTGCAATTCAAATGTACTGACGTCTCTTTTGCCGGGGCCTGCATCTCACGATACATGTAATGATTTACAGGTTGATGATTTAAAGCGCTAGGATTCTCGTACCAGCTATTTGGTGATTCCCAGTTCTTTCGGGGCATTATCATTACCTTACAGTCTTCAGTATGTTCAGACAGTCAGTGTTTTCAGTACTTCATTAGAGGCGTCATAGACTAGAGTAACCGCTAGATAGAGTCACAAGCTTTTCATGTTAAGCAATGTTGGCTACAGATATACTTCAGACTTATGTTAGTGTTTCCGCATGTTGATTTATATCATTCATACTTTCTGTATATCAGCATGTGTTAGTTTATCTTCCGCATTCAGTATGTTTTGATATCACATGTTGATTCAGCCAGCCAATTGGTTCGCTCGGTCACATGTAGTCAGGCACCGGGTGCCGTGTTACGTCCAGGCCCAGGTTTGGGGCGTGACAAAGCTACCCAACCTCTGCTCACTTTCACGTCTCCTTCATTATGTTCGCGATGGGAAAATCCAACAGCCCTAAAATCCTTCTTCGCGAACGCGTGAATCCCTTCGCGTTCGCGAAGAACAAAACCAGAGACCAGCAACACCAAATCATCTAAACTTGGTCCGAAACCATCTTGAAACACACCCGAAGCCCCCCGGACCCCATCCAATCAGACCAACCAGTTATATAACATAACTGGCCTGCTCAAGGCCTCAAATCATACCAAACAATATCAAAATTATGAGTCGACAATCGAAACCTTCTTTAAACTTTCAAACATTCAAACTTCACCGAACGCGTCCGAATTATGGTTAAACATCCCGGAGTGATGCCAAATTTTGTGTACAGGTCACAAATCACAATACGAACCTATTCCAAGGATCGGAACTCCAAACAAACATCGATAACACCAAAGTCCACTTCAAACAAGACTTAGAAAATTCTAAAATCTTCAAAATGCCAACTCTCCATAATAAGTGCTGAAATGCTCCGGGGCCACCCGATACTCGACTCGAACATACACCCAAGTCCGAAATCATCATACGAACCTATTAGAACCTTCAAATCCCGATTCCGAGGTCGTTTACTCAAAAGTCCAACCTTGATCAACTCTTCCAACTTAAAGCTTCCTAATTGAGAATTTTTCATTTGAATCAACTCCGAACTTCCCGAAATTCAATTCCGACCACACGTACAAGTCATAAAATATGAAATGAAGCTATTGGAGTGTCAAAATGACGAAGGATGCACTAAAGATTAAAACGACCGGTTGGATCGTTACAATAACATATATCTTCCGTAGGATAGCTAGTAGATTATGGTCAATATCATGGTGTACACCTAGACAAAAACAGTAGTTATTTGTGATATAGATAATAATTGTTGAAATTGAATTGATGTGTATAAATTATAATATACTTATGTACCTTTAGACTCTTTTGTCTGATTCAAACTTATAAGTACTTTTATTTGAATTTGACAAAAGTTAGTTGTATAGCATAAATCATGTGTTTGATATTTTAGTATTTCATGGAAAAATATAACATTCTATTATATTAGAAAATAATATTCATCGTACAAAAGTTAATATAAGAATTACGATATGTGAGTGATGAGTAATACGAAATTTGAAGGATAATCTTACAAGCTCCAACTAAAAAAACAAATAATAAAGACATGAAATACCAATAAAAAAAGCTCGGTTGAATAAAAAAATTATAAAATAGAAAATTAAAAAATAGAGTGACTAAGACACACACACACAAAAAAAAGAAAATTAAAAAGCTCGGTTGAATAAGGACTCTAATTATGGCCATGGGAGGATTCAAAACAGTGATACAAAAGCTCAGAAGAGTTTAAAAAGAGATCGCAAAATCATTATAAAAAAACTAATAAAATTTTATGTACAACTTGCAAATGTGAAGTTGAAAAGGAAACAAATTACATATTTTTCCCCTTCCTTATTGTCCATTATCTTTTTTACACGATGCCCAAAACTTTTAATTTTGCACCTACTTTTAAAGAACTAGTAAAATAACTCTTATTTTTTCCTTTTATTGAATTAAAATATGAAAGATATCATATTTGTTAGCTGCCTTGTTGAAAAATTTATCTAAAAATTACACACCAAGTTTGTGAATTTGAGTAAGGTGAAGATAGATTGGATTTAAGGATATTACTACAAATAAACTTAGTAGTGAATTTTGGACAAATAACAAATTAGTTAAAGCTTGACAAAATAAAAAAGAATAACAATGAACTCTGGAAGATATAAAATCACAAAGTCAAATGAATCTTTCAAAAGTTAACATGAACGCATTCAGAAACCAAATGGAACATGAATCGATATAGTAAATGAAGAAGATATATTCCATCTGACACAAAACATTACAAGAGTGTGACATTTGGCTTAAAGTATGTGTATTTATATGAATGTTGCCTCACATTTTACTTCAATTTCGTGAAATTGTATATGTAATGTAATGATATATGCTAAATTATTATATTTTTATATATAGAAGCCATCCAGAAGCAATGTGGGACGAAAGCACAAGAATTGAAGCAAAAAGAGGAGAAAAAGAAAAAATTGCACCAGGTTAGTGCATAGGTCAACATATCGTGCTGCTGGGGCACTAAACCGAGAAGCAAAAATTTTGGTTCCCCACCTCAGCACAAGGCCAGCGCGTCGTGCTGCCCTGGACGTTGGGTGAATGGACTTCTCTTACTTCGCTCGGGACAAGGTTTTTCGGCCCTACACGACCCCAAATCATACAAAAAGAAGTCTAAACCTATTTTGGAGGGGGAATGGGGACGCCACTTTGAGAGAAAAATACAAGAGCGGAACACCCGGGAGCAAGGATTCTCATATAAAAAGAAGTCTAAACCTATTTGTGAGTTTTTTTTGGATTTCGGGTTGCGGGTCCATGTTGACTTTTTTGTTGATTTTGAGTATTTGATTAAAGATTCGACCTTTACTCTTTGGGTTTGCTTCATATAGCATTGTTTGATCATTTTGAGTTGCTTTTGGCTAGTTTCGAGCTGTCTAGAGGTCGATTTTGAGCGGGATGACGCTTCTAGTGTATCAATTTGACTTGTTTTAGGCAAGTGTATTACCAAACTTTGTTGAGAAAATTTTTTCTATTAAATGATATTATTTGCCACATGCGGGGGTGATGCATATATGAGGTGACAAATGTATATGCATACGTCAGGGTTTTCCATGCTCGGGAGGGGAATATTATACACTTTCTAGTTACTTTGATGAACCTGGTGATTCTTTGACTTATGATTTGTTAAATTCTATAAATAATAAACTCAACTAACCGAGTTAAAAATCATGTTAGAATATATGGTATCTTAAAAAAAATTTAATGTGTTATTTTCGGGTAGTTTACGTACATATTTGACCGCAACATCATGAACACCCATTTATACTCATTCTTTGTCTTGCCATTTGAGTTCCTTTATCCATAATATGTGTGAAGATTGGGCACTTAGGACTATATTTGGTACGAGGGTTAATTCTGTGCGGCTGATATGATGTTGGCATGATAAGTAGTTCCGTGCAGTTTGAAATGAGATTGGTTTGTGGGTTATTACCGCGAGAAAGGAAAGAAAGTTGGATTTTTATTATGATTACACATTCGCTAAGTACTTACATAGACTTACTTTAGTTTCTATTAATGTTTGTTTTTTTGTATGGTACTTTCTGTTCGAATTCTTTACGTAGTTACCTCTATGATTTTCCTTTGTCCTATTAAAATTATAGTTATGTCTTTATCTTTTTTGTTACTACACTTACGCTTGTACTTGATTTCTTCTGCTACATGTCCTTTTCGAATTTATGTCTTTACTTGTTACTAGCCCATACCTGTTATATGTCTCTAACTGTCACATGATTTACTTGTTAAATGCCTTAATTTGCTACATGCTTGCACTCACTACATGCTTTAACTTGCTATATGACTCCACTTACTATATGCTCTACTTATTATATGCCTTCATTGTTTAAATGCCTTTACTTGCTACGTGCTTCTTTTTGCTACATGATTTCATATATAGAATGCCTTTATTGGATCCTTGTTCTTACTTAATAAACATCTTTACCCGTTTCATGTATTATTCTCCTTTGCTTAACTGAATTGGGTGACTAGTAGATTGGTTGTATATTATACCTTGGGAAGTCATTATATATGGTGGATTAGTTATTGATACTAGACTGCTCATTACTCTGTTGTGTTGTATTACCTAGTCGGATACTGCCTGTTCGTTTCTTAGTGTTGGCATTGTGAACTTTTCTCGCATTTGGTTGTTGTGGTTTCGTATGATATTGGGGATCAGGTTGCACGCTGCAACGATGATTAATATATATAAGGGGGATTAGGTTACACATCGCAACGGAGTTGATATGAGATATGAGATATGGGAATATGTATATACGGGAATCGGGTTGCGCGCCGCAATGGAAAAGAACATGTATTATAGTTATTCATGTCTTTTGATACCTGTCAATGAGAAGTGATGATATTCTTGGGTCCTCTGCCATTTGTATTCTTGTTCCATTAATTACATGATTATATATGTATCTCTTCTCGTATTTGCTCTTTCTGATTATCATCTGCACCTGGTACAAATATAAGTAGGTATCTTTTGACTTAAAACTTTGCCACTACTTTACCGAGGTTAGTTAAGATACCTACTGAGTACATGGGGTCAGCTGTACTCATGCTACACTTCTACACTTTGTGTGCAGATCTTGGAGCCGCGTAGCTGTGGAAGACGAAGCCTTGCACCGAAGACGTCCCAGCGTTCTAGCCCTTGTTCATGGTAGTTTAAGACTTAAACTCTGTTTATGTAAACTTCAAATATATATTGTACTATTCTTCATTTAGATTTTGTAAATCTGACTTGTACTACTAGCCCTTGGGAGTTGTGTGAATTCATTCATTTACGTTTTTGTTATTGATCATTTATCATGCTTATCTAGCATTAGAGTTAGGTGTCATCATGACTAGACAGATTTTGGATCGTGACAAATTATTTTTCACGAAGCAATTGGTACTCAGCTATATGTGTGCGCATTGTGTTATTGGTGTATTTAGGATCACTATTCTTTGATGTAAACTATAATGTATAACTATAGTGACATCCAATATGAGACACTTCCAAGATCTTATGTAGCAAAATGAGTGGACACAGTCAGTGTAGAATAATTAGGCTAATGGACTTCTCAATATCGGAGTAACTTATGATGAGGAGAAAAGTTAGAGCCAACCATGAGAAGGTTAACCTATTCAACACTTCATAAAGAGGTCCAAGTTGAAACTGCAAAAGCTGAAACTGTTACTGGACAGAATAAATAAGATAAAATATTGTAGTATTTAGTGTTCCAGAGGTGACAAAAAAGTGTCCAACTAATTGAAGCTTGACATGTTTAGATGGGTCAGAATGAAGAAGAGGTTGAAAGTACTGAAGGTGCATTAATACTACTCCAAGAAGCTTCATCAGATTTTTGGTAAAGAAAATTATTTTTAGTGAGAAAACGAAAGGCCCCATGGAGAAAGAAGAGATAGAATGATGATCTCGAGTGAAGAAGGATAAATGTGCACTGTTGGAGAAAGGGAAGGTACTAAAATAAATGACTTTTCATTCTTTCTAATTAGAATCAGAAAATTTATCTGCAGGACTACATATGTCGAGGTTTTTCAACTAGGGAACTATGATATATGGTCTGTGTTTTGTATAACCAACAATTTTTCTTAAGTTCCATGGGAAACAAGACTTGTATTGTCTATTGATTAAGTTGCATTCCTCTTTTTCAAAGTTACTGATGTTTGGCTATAAACATATATTTTTAGTGCATTGTTTACCCTACATTTTAGTGTTTTAACGATTAATTGTGCGATGTTTGAGTTTAATTGAGTTATTTTTATATGTAGGACCATTGGAATGTATAAAGGAATGAAAGTTACACAAAAATATGTTGAAGACATAAGAAAAGAGCACGAAAATGAGAAATCGGAGCAAGGCCAGGGTACATCACCCCGCATGGTTTAAGACGCGCTCAGCCTCGCCCCAGACCTCGCCTCGCCTGACTTATGGCGCGCTACAGACCAAGCCTCGCATGGTTTAAGTCCTGATCCCCCAATCCACGAATAAATTATTTTCTACTCAGTTTTGGACTTGGAGACTTCGACCCTAGCCAATAAATAGTCCCTAAACATGTCTAAGAGGGGGGGTAGGACGTTTTTGAGGGGAACTTTTGACCAAGGGAGAGCATAGATTCGCTGTGGAGGCTGGATTTCATCTTTTCTTTCTCATACTTAGTAATAATTATGTTTCTTTGGATGATTTAATTTTTTGTTACCATGTCTATATGTAGCTAAATTCACTTCTAGGATTGTGGTTCTTTCATAACTATTGTTATTCGTATTTTGATTTTGATTTCTTGATTAGTCATATGAGTTTATTTATTCCATCCTGCTCTTAATTATTTGATTGCTTGATTACCAATTAAATGCTATCGACGAATCTAGAGTTGAACTCGAAAATGGAAATTCTAGATTGCATATAAAATTGAGTAGAGCAAGTTCTTGAACTCGGACTTCGGGAAATAGATTCGCGGTTAGGATAGACATATGTTAATTGCCTTGCTTGGTTATTATACGTGGATTATGAATGTATTCTTGTTAATTTTAACTCTTAGACATATATGTGTTAAGTTAGTTTGAATAGGCGAGTAAGAGATCGACGGATTCTGATGAGCAATATTGACCCGTTAATCAATAAATTAGATAAATTAATTAGTCAATTTCATTATAATAGGATTGTTAGATAGCCCGTAACTCTAGATCGTTTTTTCATTACATTGATAACATAAAAAATTTGATATGATCTTTCTTTGTTTAAAGTTCATTTTTTTTTTGTTAGTTTAGAGTCAAACATTTCTAAGCTTAATTCTTGTTTAAATAATTATGGTTGTCTAATTTAGTTAATCGTTAATAATAAGTCTTTGTGAGTTGGACATCCGACATCTAGTCACATTATTACTTAATGATCGCGTATACTTGCACGTGCATTTGGTCGCAACAATTACAAAGGTATTTTCCGGGCTAAAATAGTGATAGGGTGGATCCTTTGATGGAAAAGAGGCCGTTCATTGTGGAAGGTCTAAGATCAAGAGGAATGCCTCCAATGGAGAGACCTGAAAGGTAAAACCAGTCATCATTTTGATGAATATTTATCGTAGGCGGACAATTAGGAGGATTTCTTAATAGTTCAAACTAATTTCATCGGCGAGGTGCATTTGTCCTTTGCCAAAACAAATGATATTGTAGATGTCCTAAAGAGCTGTAAATTAGAGATGTCATTTGTCGTTTTATATCCTTATTTTTCTCTCGTTTAACAACCTTGAGTTTGCATTAGGTCTCGGCTGATAGAGATGCATCTGATTATCATTGGTTGACAGAGGAGAAAGGAGTCACTATTTTATTAAGAGGCCGAGGAAAAGGAGTCACTATACACCGAGAGTGTGGAGATATCCCAGCATCACACATGTAGAACTGTTGTTGGCCCTGCGTACTCACGATAAGCTTGATATGGGGCTTGGACAGGAAAATAACTTTGCTAAGCTTGTGGCTACGAGTGTTTTGTTATGTCGAGGAAGAGGCAAACCTAAAACAAAAGATGATAAAGAACACTAAATTTTAACGTGAACTTTTTAAATCGAAGGTAAACATTATGGGATCACAAAGATCCAAAAACTCCACTATAACAATAAGAGAGTTACTAAAGTTCTCCAAATTGACTATACAATAAGTGCCAAACACGGAGCAACAATAGCAACAAGAGCAACGACAAATCAATTGAAAAAGAGGAGAAGTCACAAAACTGGAGCTTCTGTTCGAGGCACAAAATCAGATGCTACGAGCCTCCAAATCCAATCTTCACCGTTCAAATCAAGGAGCAAGACGGTACGAACACTCAATTCAAATTTCAGCCCGATCCAACGGTTAACGAATTGGGTAATGTGATTTGAATTTGGATAATCGGAATAAAAATCTGCAGCAAAAACTAAGGGTGTCTAACGGGTGGGCCGGGCCGGGCCGGTTACATTTTTTTTTGAACCTGACG
>ML324997.1:0-18368 GCA_005239505.1 Nicotiana paniculata | reverse complement strand
TATATATATATATATATATATATGTAAATTTTTACAAAGGCCAAACGTCCTCGACAAAATGCAAAAGTACAAAAGCAAAAATTACAAGGCACCTAGGAAGCCTAGTGTTCGTCGGAGCCCGCCTCACCACCGGGGCCATCAGAATCTTCCCCGTCCTCGGATCTGTCCTAACCCTCAGAATCTTCCTCATCCTCGGGGTTCGCCAACTTCTTGGCCTCGGACTTGAGCCTCTTAACATTTTCAAGCTCGACCGATAAATCGAACCCCTAGGCATGAACCTCCTCGAGGGCCTCCCTCCGGGACTGCCACTTCATATGACCGACTATGGCCTTTAGATGTTCTTGATCCGCCTCAACATCGGCTTTGTACTGGGCCACCATCTTATCAGCATCGGCCTTAGCTATTTTAGCCACTTACTTGGCTACTTTAAGTTCCTTGGCGAAGGTCTCCTGATCGGTAACAACCTAGCTCAATTGAGACTGGAGCTCCTCAATTTTTTGGGACCATGCCTCAGCCTTCTCCCTCATCGCTCTAAGTTGATCCTCCACCGAGGCCAATTGGGCCCCAGCAGTCTCATTCTCCGAGGCCAAATGATCCATCTTGCCCTTCTACCCTCCAGCCTCAACTTTGATTATATCCATTTCGGCTCGGAGTTGGTCGATCTGATCAAGATTCAGTTGGACGTGCGAGTTATGACCGTTAGTTAGCGTGTCTAGATCGTCATTACTAACTTCAAATATTTTTACCTATTCCACCAGGTCGTTGTGTACTTTCTGAGCCGCATCCAGCTCAACTCGAAGGTTCTTAACCTCTCCCTCATGTTACTCACTGAGAAGCTCATACATATCTCTCTTCTCAGCAAGATCTTTAACCTCGGCCTCTAGCTATCTCAGCTCGTTCTGATACTGGAGGAAGATCTCATGATAAAGCACCGATGCCTGCAAATAAGAGAAAAGATATTAGGATTGTTGAGAACTAATAATTGAAAAACAAAAAAGTTGGTAACACCTTACCCGGTTCAGCACCTGTTGTGGTTCGTTGAATAGGCATAGAGCATCCACCTTGTTCTTCTTTGCCCGATCTTCATCAGTTACCTGGCACCGGAGGTAGTTAACTACCCTAACGGGGCAGAAAAACCCAGGCATCTTCAAAAACGGTGATGACAATTGACCGCTTCCGGCCAGGATCCGCGCTCGGGGCCAGGAATCGGTTGACCAACCTCGGGCTCGAGTTTAACCCTCCAACCTTTGAAGAAGTACCTTTCCTCGGTACCTCTAAGTCACCCAACCCAGTAAAATCTTCCGGAATGGATGAGTCTATACCATCAAAAAAGCCTCGAAGGGGATCATCCGCTCCATGGGCCTCTTCGTGAGATCGTTCCTTCGTCGTTCGGGCTTCATAGAACATTGATTCCATGAACGAAGGCTATCCCGAGATGTCTATAATGCTGGGTGTGGCAGGACCAGCATCTCACGAATCCTCATCCCTTACCTCGACATCAACCTCGCAAATTTGAGGGGGATCAGCTTTAGTTGTTTCCTTCTCGGTTGCCACCCTTTCTTCGGAGACAAATGACACATGGGCCATGAAGATGTCTTCGTCTCTGAGTCGGAGGAGTGATGCCGAGTCAAGCACTCGGGAATTGGAGGTTTCCTTTGGCTTACGAACTAGCCTCCTTCTTGTTTTCTTTTTCTCCGAGCTTAGTGAACTCAGGGCCCTTTTTCTTTTCTTCTCATCTTCTATGGGCCTGGCCTGTCCCAAAGTGGAAGAACCGACAGGTAAGTCCTCGTCCCCAACCTATGGCCTAAGCTCGATGGTCTTAGGAAAGCCTGCAAAAGGAAGTAGAGAAAAGATAATAAGAACATAATATTGGGAGAAGAAGCATAACACAACCTACACGGTAAAAATCTTACCATGAGAACGGGCCTCCCAACAGTCCTTCGAGAGTTTGCACTATGACCGCTCAAAGTAGGACATCTGTGAGACGATACCTTCGAACCACTCCTTGAGTCGAGGAACATCATTTGGGACTCGGGCGACAGCTGCACCACCACGAATATCAATGAGAAAAAGAGGGATGCAACACGAAATCAACATTCGAGGAAACGTTTATTCACGTGATGTATTCCACTTCTCGAGTAATGGCATGGATTCGGTCGGGATCAAATTCGAGGTCCTCACCCAGACACAACAACCCTACCAGCCTCGGTCCCACTCCTCGTCGATACTCAAAAATGGGGCTTTGCTGGCCCGGCGAACAAGCTTTATCAGTCCCCCTCGAAAAATTCGGGGACTGTATAAATGGGCAGATGATCGATGGTGAAGATGCACGAATCGATTTTATTTACAAAAAATCAGAGGAGGATCATGATCCTCCACAGTGAAGGGTGAATTCGGCCGAGAAATACCTCGTACTTAATTGTCTAAAGTTCGAGTCATTTTTATAAAGCCGTCCTTGATAGTGCATTTTACCTTGATGGTGTACTAGAATACGAGATATTCTAGTAATAGTTATCTACAAAATAGAAATACTAGAATACACCTGTGCTACAGGTATAGAAAATCAAGACAGATACAAAAAAGAATTACGCTTGGCAACTGTCTAATCTACTATCATAATTCTCAATTTTCACACGCTTCTATCAAAAGATCATCTTGTAATGAATCGACCGGTCGTTTTGATTTTTAGAGCCCCCGTTCCCCTAAATAAGACTCCCCCCGTATGTGTTTTTACTGCTTTATGACTTGCAGGAATGGTTGGTTTGAGATTTGGAAGGGTTCGGGTTGAAATCGAAACACTTGGTTCCTTAGGTTGGCCTTAAAAGGCTAAGTTTGACTTCGGTCAACATTTTGAGTAAACAGCCTCGGAATCAGGATTTGATGGTTCCAATAGGTTTGTATGATGATTTCGGACTTGGGCGTATGCTCGGTTCAGGTTTTGGATGAACCGGGAGCGTTTCAGCGCCTAATATCAAAAGTTGGTTCTTGAAGAATCTTGAAGTTCTTTAAATTTTGTTTGGAGCATTTTTTTTTGTTATCGAGGTGCAAACATAATTCTGAGACAGGGAGTAGTTTTGTAATGTCATTTAAGACTTGTACGCAAAATTTGGTGTCAATCCGAGTTGTTTAAGTAAGTTTCGACGCATTTGGAGTAGATTGAAGAACTTGAAGTTCATAAGTTTTATTCAATTAGTTTTGGGGTGCGATTCTTATTTTTAATGTTGATTCGAGCATTTTGAGAGTTTGGCGAGTCCGTTTTATGATTTCAAATTTGTGGGTACGTTCGGGTGGTGCCCCCGGGGCCCCGAGTGTCAATCGGACGAGGCTCAGACTAAGTTAGAAGTTTGGAGCAGCTGCTGAAGCTCCAGTACTATCATAATCGCACCTGTGCTTGGCCAACCGCAATGGTGGATGGATCAGTGTTGGCTAGCCTAGCAACGGTGTTGGGTGCCATCACGGTCTATAATGGAATTGGGTTGTGACAACATGGTATCAGAGCACTAGGTTCACGTAGGTCTCACAAGTTATGGGCAGGCCTAATAGATGCTGTGCCCCCTCTTTCCTCCCCTTTCGGATCGGTCAGGGTGTTCGACATTATTGGGACAACTGGGTTTTTTTGGGAAAGGGATAAGGAATTGAAGAGTCATCACCTAACGATTTAAGATGCGTTAGGTCACCTACTAAGGGGTCATTATAACACAAATTTGAATAACCAGAGATTGGGTAAAGGCTTGAAATTACTTCAAGGGGAAGGTGTTAGGCACCCCTCAAAGTCTACAACTGTGGTTCCCGACCAAACAAGCTTTGTGAATTTAAACAAGTAGCAAATAAGCTTAAACAAATAAAGGTTTTGAAAAGATTTGCAGTCTAAGCACACATGTGAAGTAAAGTTTTAGAATATTTATAGTCTAAGCACATATATAAGGTTTGAAAGATTTACAGTCTAAGCACACATGTGAAGGGATATGGGAGTCCTAGGTTGTTTATCTTATAGGATTACATCAATGCAATGCCTGGTAATCACTCCTCAGAAAGAGGCTACACGTGGCATTAGTGCACCGGTCATCATATCCATATCTACCCTTCCCACCCCTTAGTGGTTATTAAGCGAGTTTTTTTAATGACCTCTAGGCGTGCTATTACCCGTCCCTTCTTAATGGTCCTGGAGGAGATTAGGACATCTACCTATGGGTAGTTCTACACAGACCCTTAAGGTTTAAAAGGAGAAAATACTAGGCGACATGCAAGAAAAAATAGGACTAGCAGATAAAAACAGGAAAGAAGAAATTAAGAGGCTCAGGTTTACCTCCAAAAATATTGCATGTAAACAGCACGCCTCAAACACAAACAAGGGCAATATTATTAAGCAGGATCCTAAAACATGATATCTAAGTGAATATCAAAACACAGAAGATATGCAATTTCAATTTTATAAACCTAGGAGCAGAACCTAATCAATTTGCCTACTGATTTTAAAACCTGTGTCTTTAAACAGTAAACGCAACCAAGCAGTGTTCCAGCTTTTAAAGAGATTGATTACCTAAGGCTTGGCTAGGCGTGATATTGTGCATAATAATTACCAAAATCGTTAAAAAACAGTTCAGAAGTTGTTTTACCTAAAAGCATGTTGTTCTAGGTGATACGATTATGCAGAGATTACTACTAGTTTTATTAAGAGCAAGATAATTAGATGTGACAATGTTTCTACCTTTTCGTGAGTCAGTAGTTAAACTAGGCGTGGTTAAGCAGATGTAAACAAAATCCTAGAGTAGGATATCTAATATGCACATATAAATGCAGGATGGTTAAGACATAATTTCAGGATACACAGATTCCTAAAGGCATGATTTCTAAAATGCACAAAGAGTTACAGGGTGATGGAGACATGATTTTGTATGCACAGGAGTAACAGCTTTTATGTTAACATTGTTTATTGTCCTAGGAGGAGGATTTCTAAGCGATAAACATAAAGCATGGATGAGATGCCGAAAAAGTAGACATGAAATCCGAGGAACATGATATCTAGTGCATGGTTGGCATGATTTGAATGAATATGTTGGTCCTAAAACATGGATTCTAATGCATATAGAAACAATGTAAAGCTTAAAACATGCTTTCTACCCGATGATATTAACAGAACTATATAGCTACCCTCCCCATTTCACTAGCCATCCCCAATATCTGTTTACAAATAATTATTACAGACCAGCTGAGTAAATTACATAAATAGATAAAGGAAAAGAAGAAGTTAAACTATAGGGAACCTGAAAAAACAGGCCCAGATTCCCAGAACCTCATGTACCCAAATATTTCATAGCCTTTCTCATATCTGGGTGTGTCAGAGTTCCCTAAAGACCTCAAGGGATCCCGGACAGTGCTCACACCCAGATTTCATAACCATAATTGAGTAAGTACAGTGTAGAAGGGACAGCCCCAGAGCATAAGAGTTCAGAGGGATCTCACAGGAATCCCAAGGCAGTCATACACTGGAGGGGCAGAACCTAAGGACCTAAGAGTAGAGTAAGAGTGCTTGACAAAGTTTTGAAAAGGTTAGAATAGGAAAGACAGTGTTTGAAAAAGACTTAGTTGAAACATTTTATAAAATAGGAGAGTTGTTTAGTAAAAACAGTTTTTGACAAGAGTAGGACAATTAAAACAGTAGACTAATCACAACACAAACATATTCAGCACATTCAAATCACAGCCCTTCATACAAGGGTGATGGGAATTGGGGACACATAGAGCACATAGTGTTTAGGAGCATAGAAGTTCTTGTAGGGGTTCATGGAGATTAGGGGATAGCTAATGGTATCAACACAACATGAATTTCAGAATCAACACAGAATCAAACAACTTAGGATACAAATTGCTTTGTAAAGAAAGGTTCACACTAGAAACCAGGTAAACATAAGATAGGGCAGAGTCACATTGGGACATACTACAAGGGATAACATATTCATAAGCATACTGACACTAAGGGGAGTGGGACATAACATAATATGCTAGATGAACAATGATGTAGACATGTTAATTACATGTTGAACAACAAAACCATAGATAGAAACATATCAGAAACATGATGAACTGAAGCAGTAAAAGAAACATGTTGGTTTTGAGACTTGAATTGAAATCAGAACATTCAACAAAGAGATAGTAAACACAACGTGAAGAATAGGAGAGCACAATAATTAGCCTTGGCTTGCAGCCGGCTAACAAAGAAAGAAAGAGAGCAGAAAAGCTTTGAGTATAAGAGAGAGTTTCTAAACTAATATGTTCGTCTGTATTGAGTTTTAGTGTATGAGTATGTATTTGTGTAAATACATATAGTAGTTTGAAACTAGGTAAAATAAGGTAAGAAACACAATTAAGCAGTAAGTTATGGAGCTCAGAACCAATTAGAGCAACAACCAGTCCAACTACTCCCTTAATTAAGGGAGTCATTTCAAACGGTAAAAGACAGGAAACAAGTAAGGAAAGGGATTATGTATGACTGGAGCATAAATAAGGAAACAATTTCAATCAGTGCCAATAATTAGGCTAAGTACATAGGGTTCTAATTAAGGAAATTGTCACGCCCCAAACCTAGGGGGGCGTGGCTGGCACCCGATGCTGCACTGGCCAACCACTCTGAAACTCATTCATTCCTTTTGTAACTATCATGGGACAACATGGCCACAACTCGTAATGTACAACTTGTAAGTGAGAAACACTATATCAATAAACTATCATTAATAAAATATGAATACATACTGGCCGTCAAGGCCTCTGACATACTGTAAAAACTGAACCTCTGTGTACAAAGCCTCTAAGATTATTTGACATCAAATAGGACAGGGTACCGGCCTCCCATAAGTGTGTACCAAAATTCTGACACGAAGACTCATAGACTTGGATGCACTCCGAATGAGGTGGAGTCTTATCGATCATTTGTTGAATGCCAATCTCATATACTATGAGGGCTCGTCAAACTGAATATCTATACCTGCAGGCATGAATGCAGCGTCCCCAACAAAAGGACGTCAGTACGAATAATGTACTGAGTATGTAAGGCAGAACTGAAACATAACAATAAGTCAACATTAATTAAAGACATATAAGAATCAACCTGAATCTTTGAAGTTCCACCTTATCTGCATACTTACCATACTTACATATATAATGTTTCTCTTTGAGACTATTTCTCTTATCCATATTGTATGATGCATGACTGCCCAACTGATCAGTGGTAACTGCCCGACCGGCCTTCACACGGTGGTAAATGTTTGACTGCCCGACCGTCCGTAGCTCGGTGGTAAATGCGTAACTGCCCAACCACCCGTAGCTCGGTGGTAAATGTGTAACTAACCAACCAGCCGTAGCTCGATGGCAAATGAATATGCATGACTGCCCAACCAATGGTAACTGCCTGACCGACGGTAGCTCGATGGTAAATGAATATGCATGACTGCGCAACCAGTGGTAAATAATGATACATAACTGCCAAACTAGTAGTAAATGCATGACTGTCCGACCGGCCGTAGCACGGTGGTAAATGATATACATGAAGATGCGTGTATCACTAGATTATAAATATTAACATCTCTATCATATACCTCAATAGGAACTTAGGGACATACTGAGACATGCTTGAATATCATTTTACAAGAATGAATAACATAGACATCCTTAACTACTAAAAGTAGAAACACTTATGAAATAGCATTACACTTACGTATCGTTACTTGGATCATGCCAAAAGAAAGAAAGAAGGGATAACATTAACATACCTGGATTAGGGAAAAATCCGTATGATATTTTTGGAAAAAGGTTGCACTATACTCTCTTAAAACCGCAAAATCTCACGTTGCTAATGTTAATGTGCTAACTGCAGTCACTGGAAGGTATTTTCCCTATGCTGCACCATCCCCTTCTCCGACTATCATATGCAACCAGCTTTTATGCTCCACCAAATATATGGAAACTATATTTCATGATAAGTATTTAACATCACACCAGACATATATTGACACAAGTGCTTCCAATACACCTTAATAGCAATTAGACTAGAGTAACAGTAAACTGAATTCATCAATTAACAAGATTTGTAGTCTGTTTAAAGTAACTATTCACTTTTAACAAAAAATGAACTGCATCTTTCAGTGAGTAGTGACTTTTTAATACAAACGCCACCAACATTTATACTTAACCAAACATATGGATAATATTTTTCATGAAAAATAGTTTACATTACACGAAGCACACTTGCATGCCTCCAAAGAATTCTCGTTGCCTAGAATTGCCACCTTACCAAAGTAGTTTAAGAGTCACATAATAGATGATATACTGCTGCCACGTTGGAAACTATCCAACCTTACTCAATTATACTAATTAATTAATTAGGTAATATCCCGCTACCCGGTAATTAACCAATTACCCGCATAACTAAGAATTGTATTAAATTACTTAAAATTTTATTTATTTTTAATACACTTTTATGCCGTACTATTACAGTCATGTGGTACCATATAAAATAAATTCAAGCACTATTATTTCATTAAAACATCCATGTAAAAATACATAATTTTTTTCAACTTATAATTTTCCTAATCTCATATAAAGAGTAAAACTTTTCGTACGCTTAATTCTTAAAATAGTAAATATATAACCTTATTTTCTTGTGAGGAAATAATTTCTATATTTACAATAAATAAAATTCATAAACTTTCTCATATTATGAGTATAATTTACCATATCCGAAAATAGTAATAATATTAATAACTATATAAAATCATATTTTTCAAACCATTTTTTTATAACATTTTTACAAAAATATTTCACTCAAAATACCATATATATATATATATATATATATATATATAACTGTATCAAGGTTGTTAAACTTACAGGGTGTAACATCTTTCCCCCCTTTAGAACATTTGTCCTCGACTCTTTGAGATTTACAAAATTTACACTAGGGTCTCCTTTGTATACTAAACTAAAACTCAAACTATATCTGAAGTCTCAATTAGTCACAACCTTTTGTACTTGAGTATCTCGTATCTTTTTCACCTTTACTTTACCTAACTTACTTTTCAATCTCGCATTCGTATCTTCTGTCGCTTTCATAACCTCCCTTCCATATAGGTAGAAATTACATCTACGCCTTAAAGCTCTATTGTGATACCTCCACCTCTGGTGCATACAAAATCTAGCGAAAGTTCATACTGATTTCGTACGACTCAGCTCTATGGCATGATTTGGAAACAAAAGAAGGGTAATATTTCCTAAATGCCCTATAGCCTCTCAATTATAAATGTGGCGCGCAACACACCCATAAGTGAGACTTTACTAGGCACGGCTTTGTAGACTCCCTAGGACACGACCCACTCTGGTACCACTTTGTCACGGCCCAAATCTGGGGAGGCGTGGCTGGCACCCGATGCCGCATTGGCCCGAGCGAACCACTCTGAAACTCATTCATTCTTTTTGTAACTATCATGGGACAACATGGCCACAACTCGTAATGTACAACTTGTAACTGAGCAAGACTATATCAATAAACTATCGTTCATAAAATATGAATACATACTGGTCGTCAGGTCTTCTGACATACTGTACAAAATGAACCTCTGTCTACAAAGCCTCTAAGATTATTTAATATCAAATGGGACAGGGTACTGGCCTACCCATACGTGTGTAGCAAAATTCTGACACGGTGACTCATAGACTTGGCTGCACTCCGAATGAGGTGGAGTCTTACCGATCCTTTGTTGAATGCCAATCTCATCTACTATGAGGGCTCGTCAAACTGAATATCTATACCTGAAGGCATGAATGCAGCGTCCCCAACAAAAGGACGCCAGTACGAATAATGTACTGAATATGTAAGGCAGAACTGAAACATAACAATAAGTCAACATTAATTAAAGACATATAAGAATCAATCCGAATCTCTGAAGTTCCACCTTATCTGCATACTTATCATACTTACATATATAATGTTTCTCTTTGAGACTATTTCTCTTATCCATATCGTATGATGCATGACTGCCCAGCTGATCAGTGGTAACTGCCCGACCGGCCTTCACACGGTGGTAAATGTATGACTGCACGACCGTCCGTAGCTCGGTGGTAAATGTGTAACTGCCCAACCAGCCGTAGCTCGGTGGTAAATGAATATGCATGACTGCCTAACCGGTGGTAACTGCCTGACCAACCGTAGCTCGATGGTAAATGAATATGCATGACTGCCCAACCGGTGATATATAATGATACATAACTGCCCAACTGGTAGTAAATGCATGACTGCCCGACCGGCCATAGCACGGTGGTAAATGATATGCATGAAGATGCAGGTATCACTATATTATAAATATTAACATCTCTATCATATACCTCAATAGGAACTTAGGGATATACTGATACATGCTTGAATATCATTTTACAAAAATGAATAACATAGACATCCTTAACAACTAATAGTAGAAACACTTATGAAATAGCATTAGGATTACGTATCGTTACTTGGATCATTCCAAAAGAAAGGAAGAAGGGATAACCTTAACATACCTGGATTAGGGAAAAATCCGTATGATATTCTTGAAAAAAGGTTGCATTGTACTCTCTTAAAACCGCAAAATCTCACGTTGCTAATGTTAATGTGCTAATTGCAGTCACTGGAAAGGTATTTTCCCTATGCTCCACCAAATATATGGAAAATATATTTCATGAAAAGTATTTAACATCACACCAGACATATATTGACACAAGTGCTTCCAATACACCTTAATAGCAATTAGACTAGAGTAACAGTAAACTGAATTCATCAATTAACAAGATTTATAGTCTGCTTAAAGTAACTATTCACTTTTAACAAATAAAATGAACTGCCTCTTTCAGTGAGTAGTGACTTTTTAATACAAACGCCACCAGCATTTATACTCAACCAAACATATGGATAATATTTTTCATGAAAAATAGTTTACATTACACGAAGCACACTTGCATGCCTCCAAAGAATTCTCGTTGCCTAGAATTGCCACCTTACCAAAGTAGTTTAAGAGTCACATAATAGATGATATACTGCTTCCACGTTGGAGACTATCCAACCTTACTCAATTACACTAATTAATTAATTAGGTAATATCCCGCTACCCAAAAATTAACCAATACCCGCATAACTAAGAATTGTCTTAAATTACTTAAAATTCTATTTATTTTTAATACACTTTATATACCGTACTATTACGGTCATGTGGTATCATGTAAAATAAATTCATGCACTATTATTTCATTAAAATATCCATGTAAAAATACATAATTTTTTCCAACTTATAATTTTCCTAATCTCATATAAAGATTAAAACTTTCCGTACGCTTAATTCTTTAAAATGGTAAAAATATAACCTTCTTTTCTTGTGAGGAAATAATTTCTATATTTATAATAAATAAAATTCATAATCTTTCTCATATTATGAGTATAATTTACCATATCCGAAAATAGTAATAATATTAATGACCATATAAAATCNATATATATATATATATATATATATATATATATATATATATATATATATATATATATATATATATATATATATATCAAGGTTGTTAAACTTACGGGGTGTAACAGAAATAACATAAGAATCAATTTGACAGCATAGTCGATGTAACGACCTGACTGGTCGTTTTGAGCTCTAGCGCGTCGTTCAGAAGTTTGAGGTCATGAGCATCTCCATTTCAGGTATTATGACTTGTAGGTGTGGTCGGAATTGAATTTCGGGAAGTTTAGAGCTAATTTGGAAAGAAAATTCTCATTTCGGAAGCCTTAAGTTGGAGAAATTGGCTAAGATTGGAATTTTGAGTAAACGACCTCCGAATCAGGATTTGAAGGTTTATGCAGGTTCGTATGATGATTTCGGACTTGGGCATATGATCGGATCGAGTTTCGGATAAACCGGGAGCGTTTCGGCGTATCTTGTGGAAGTTAGCATTTTTGAAGAAATTTTCTAAGTTTGGCTTGAAGCGCATTTTAGTGATATTGATGTCCGTTTAGGATTTTGAGCCTGGGAATAGCTTTGTATGGTGATTCTGGAGTTGGGAGCACGATCGGAAGTGAATTCAGATGTCCGGAGGTCATTTTGAAGTCATTTGGCTAAAGATAGAAATTTGAAGGTTTTGAAGAATCCGGCTGGAAGTGGAAATTTTGATATCGGGGTAGGAATGCGATTCCGAAAGTTGGAGCAGGTCCGTAATGTTGAATATGACTTGGGTGCAAAATTTGGGGTCAATCGGAGGTGATTTGACGGGTTTCGGCATCGGAAGTGGAAGTTTGAAATTTCAAGTTCATAAAGTTTGAATTTTAGTGCGATTCGTGATTTCGGCGTTGTTTGATGTGATTTGAAGCCTCGAGCAAGTTCGTGGGATGTTATGAGATTGAGTCGTGTGATTTGGACGGGGTCCCAGGGGCCTCGAGTGTGTTTCAGGATGAGTTCAGACCATTTTTCTCTATTTTGATGTTGTTGTTTTCTGGTGTCACTGGTGTGCTATGCGATCGCGGTCCCAATTGTGCGATCGCGGAGAAGAAATTAGAGGGATGGTATTTTGGCTTGTACAATCGCACCTGGAAGTATGCAATCTCACAGAATGAAAAGTTGAGGCTGCAGGGAATTGGCCTGTGCGACCGCAGGGGTTGTTGTGCGATCGCACAAGGGGTGTGTTTGGAGTTGTGAGGCTTGACCTGTGCGAACGCAGGAGCAGGCATGTGAACGCACAAGAGGAACTGGGGAAGCATAGTTGGTCTATGCGATCGCAAAGCATTTCATGCGATCGTATAGGGGGTTTTTCTGGGCAGTGTTATGTTTTAAACGGGAAAATTTCATTTCTTCCCCAAATTTCATTTGGTGTGGGCAATTTTGAGGAGGTTCAAGAGGGGATTTTCGTCAAGGATCACAAGGTAAGTTATTTCTTCATGTTTCTAAGTTAAATACAAGGTTATTACATGGACTTAAACATGAAAAATTGTGGAAAAATTGGGAAATTTTGAAAAAAAACTAGAAATGGTATTTTGGATTTCCACCACGAATTTGAGCATGGAATTTAGAGTAAATTGTATATTTGAGTTAGTAAGACTATGGGTAGGGTATATCTTGGAGAAATTTCAGATTCCGGGCGCGTGGGCCCAAGGGAATTTTGGTTAATTCCTCACGCGGAGATGTGAGTTTATATAATTTGAATTGTTAACAAATATTGGAGTATATTTTCATTGGTTTATCGTTATTTGGATAGTTTTGGGGCGTTGTGCATCGATTTGAGTCATCGGAAGGGCTTGGAAGCCGGTTATGGAATTTCGGAGCGAGGTAAGTCTCCTTTCTAACTTTGTGAGGGGGAATTGTCCCCATAGGTGAACTAAATGAATACATGCTATTATTTGCGGGGGCTAAGCACGCACGAGGTGACAGGAGTCCTTGCGTAGATACTATTATGCCATGTCCGGGTAGTCTAGGACCCACTATCATGCTTTACTTGTTGTACTTGGGATCTTGTCAATAAAATATCATGTGGTGCTTTCAATTAGTATCTAAATCTCTGAGAAGGATAGAGTTTACTTTTCTTGATCACCTAGAAGGGGAATTGATTCTTCCTTGGATAATTGTGTTTCGGATAAATCTATAAAGTTTGGAACCCAGTCGAAATTCAAAAGTAAATCTCTAGAAAGGTTTTAAATAATATTCTCATGTTTATTAAAAGGAGAGTTTTATCACTTCATTGAACAACTAATTTTCCTGATAAAAATATGGTTTATTGGTGTGAATATGTGTAACTTTGGGTGCCTGAGTCGCATGTATGATTCGCGAGAAGGATGACCCAGTATTTATTATTTTTGGTCCGCAACGTTCGACCCTCGACATTGCTTGCGCATGATATTTACTGCGTATTTGCCGTGATTTATACATGTTTATTGGCCTAAGGAAGTTTTAAATGGCCAGTTATGAGGAAGAAGAATTGATGTGTAAAATGTGAAATAAGTCTGATGTTTTTTATCCCTTATTATGATTTAAACTGTCAACTGAAATGACGAGGATTTAAAGTGTTAAATGTGGAAGGAGTTGATATTATTTATTCCTGATCTTAATAAATTGTCTATGACATTCATGCTTAGTGTCTCACTTGATTATACTAAATTGACTTCTAGCAAGTGTCTAATTCGACCTCTCGTCACTACCTCTTTGAGGTTAGGCGGGCAAGTTACTGAGTACACGTTATTTCGTACTCATGCTACACTTGCTTTGCATTTTTATTGCACAGGTGCTTTTATAGCGATGTGGCTAGTTTGGAGACTTAGCGAGCTGCATCATCCGGAGGCGATCCGCAGCTGACAGAGTCTCCCTCGTATTGTATTCATTTTATTTTAATTTCCTCGTCCAATTGTATTTCGGACAAGCTTTGTAGAATTTGTAAAATTCTTAGAAATTGCTCATGTACTTGTGACACCGGGTTCTGGGATGTGTTTGGGATATATTTGATAAAATGGAATATTTAAACCATCGTATTCACTTAACGGATTTTATTCAGTGTTATGTAATAAAGTGAAAGGTAATGATTTCAAAAATGCAAAAACAGGACATATAACTTAACTGTTTAATGATTGGCTTGCCTGATAATGATGTCCGACGCCATCACAACCTTATGGATTTTGGGTCGTGACAGTCGACCATAAAATAAGGCAAGAAATAAATTAAGGTCGGAAAATCAGCAGGGGAATCATCATAAGAGATTAGTGAAAAGTATCAATTACAGGAAATTAGGGATTCAAATAGGAACAATATTGATTAAGGGGAATTAACACAGATTGCACGGAATAAACACATGATAAGCAAGGAAAAAGGCAGGAATCAAAACCCTATCAGGCATTGTAAAGTAAAAATCACAGGGAGTCAGGGATTCAAAACTGGAATATAGTACTGATAAACACAAACTTCTGAGAGCAAGCGAGGTAAGCACATAATAGGCAGGAATAGGCAGAATCAGAAACCTTAGTAAGTCAAATAGGGTGAAAATCACAAAATACTCAAATTAATCGAAGCAGATTCATGAGACTCAAACATGCAAACAAATTGAAAGAACGAACAGTAAAGATGAACTCAGAACCCAAAGATTAACCCAAGAAACTTAGGGCTTTCAACATAATAAATCAGATAAAGAAAAAACTTAAATAAATCGTTTAAACATAGTGAAAGTCACAGAATAACACTGAAATCAGAAGAGGAATCGTTTTTGAAAAAGGGTTAAGAAACCCTAGTTCGAAGATGAAAAGATGATTTAGAAAAATCGGAAAACTCTTTAAGAAAACAGTAAAGATAACTCGATTAGACTCAGATCTGTTACAGATCTAAGGAGTCAAGAGCTAGAGTTAGGGTTTCGTAGAGACACAACCCAGAGACGAGAAGAGACCGGCTTAGAAACCATAGGTCTAGTAAGGAAATAGAGTGATCTTACTCAAAAGGCCATGGACGGCCTGAGAATGACATAAAAACCATGGGAGGTGAGTGAACCGCCTTCTGGTTCCTTTGAGGACCTCAAGGCAGCAATAACCGGTGTAGGAAGGAGCCATGGAGGCTGGGACGGTGGTGAGACCACTATAGTTACAGGCGAGCAGGCATCATGCAGCCGGTGAGAGGACATTAGGGTTTGGGTGGAGAGAGTTTGAGAGAGACTGGGAGGAGATAACAGCGGAGGGAAAATGAGAGAATGAGAGAATGAGGGTTTGGGGGTAGGTCGTTTAGGTTAAACTAGGTAAGAACGAATCTGGGCCGTTGATCAATAACAAATCTGGGCCATTGATCAAAATTGATCAACGGCCAAGATTTAATCAGATTGGGTCGGGTAGGATTAACGGATTGGGCTTGGGGTTTGGGTTGGTTTAATTAAGGGATTTGGGCTGGTTTAAATAGGCTATAATTGAATTAAAAATGGGCTATTTGTTAAATACCAAGATAACTTATTAAAATAATTTTATAAAATAATACTAATTATAAAAAATGAATTCTATGCATGGAAATAGTTTTAAAAATGATTATTTGGTATTTAAAAATATAAATGACTAATTTCTAGTAAAAATAGTACAAAATTATATGCATGGGCTATAATTGCAAAGCGATTGCAACTATAACAAAAAGATGACAAATTGGCTATTTATGGAATAATTTGGCCTCAGTAGGACCATAAATAATAAATTAAATCAAGAAATGCTTTTTTGAAATCATTTGTGATGTAATTTTATAATTATTTATTAGAAATAAAATACTGGGTAAATTAATAAAAATATAAAAAAATTATGGAAAAATACCAATTGCTATTAATGCATGATTTTTAAAGTATATATGCAATTTTAAAATATTTTTTGGGAAAAAATGGGTATCAACAGCTGCCCCTCTTTACCCAGAAAGGATGAAAGAGTTGTCGGGTAAAGATATGATGGCTAATTTGACCGAGCGAAATGGTTAGAGAGATTTAGGCTGCACCCCGGTTTCTGAGCTGCCTACATATCCTTGGTTTTACAGGAATCAGGTCGTATGTAGTTCCAGATTCATCGGCGAAGTATACCGGTGAAGTCATCACAAGAACAGATGCAATATCTAGGGCTAGATGAATGAACGGTTCGACAGGAGAGGTTAGGTTTGAAATGGCTGGGAGAACTGGAGCGGGATCGCTCCTACTGGGATAGCCGTTGCTCGCTGGGTTACCTGCAAATAAGAGCAATACAAGCATATACTATGCATAATTTTAAACATGATGCAGGTTCCCCCTGGACTATGAAAGTTGTCTTTGGACGGTTAGGGATGACGTCCTTAGACCATGAGCCCAGGCCATGAATTGTTTGATGAGAGATTCCCACGCCATGAAATGATGTTCTCGGGCCATGAAGATGGTGCATCTAAACTACGACGCCTTTGAATAATGATATGCAAAATTGAGAGAGATCCTCAAGCCATGACATGGTGTCTTCCGGCTATGAGGATGGTGTCGTTAGACTATGATGCCTTTGGACAGGTTGGCGATATTTCAGCCCATGATGCAATGACATGATGTCAACAAGACAAAGCTTAGTCTCTTGAAGTGGAGTTCAGCGGTTTGAGGCTGTGAGCAGCTTTGTTTTCGGTATTATGACCCGTGGGTGTGGTCGGGATTGAAATTTGGGAAGTTTAGAGTTAATTTGGAAAGAAAGTTTTCAAGTCGGAAGCTTTAAGTTGGAAGAATCAACTAAGATTGGAATTTTGAGTAAATGACCTCCGAATCAGAATTTGAAGGTTCCTGCAGGTTTGTATGATGATTTTGGACTTGAGCGTATTTCAGATTGGGCTTTGGATAACCCGGGAGTGTTTCGGTGTATATTGTGGAAGTCAGCATTTTTGAAGAAATTTCCTAAGTTTGGCTTGAAGTGCATTTTAGTGATATTGATGTCCGTTTGGGATTCCGAGCCTAAAAATAGCTCCGTGTGGTGATTCTGGAGTTGGGAGCGCGATCGGAAGTGAATTCGGATGTCCGTAGGTTAATTTGAAGTCATTTGGCTAAAGATAGAAATTTAAAGGTTTTTGAGAAATCCGACCGGAAGTGGAAATTTTGATATCAGGGTCAGAATGCGATTCCGGAAGTTGGAGCAGGTCCGTACTGTCGAATATGACTTGTGTGAAAAATTTGAGGTCAATCGGACGTGATTTGATGGGTTTCGGCATCGAATATGGAAGTTTGAAATTTCAAGTTCTTAAAGTTTGAATTTTAGAGAGATTCGTGATTTCAGCGTTGTTTGATGTGATCTGAGGCCTCGAGCAAGTCCGCACTATGTTTTGGAATAGGTTGGTGTAATTGGACGGGGTCCCGGGGGCCTCGGGTGGATTCCGGGTGATTAACGGGTCAAGTTTGGGGTTTGAAGAAAGCTGAAGTTGTTGTCATCTGGTGTGGCCGCACCTGCGAGGCTTGGGTCGCAGGTGCGGCTTTGGTGCCGCAGGTGCGAAAGTTTGCTGGTTTAGCAGGGAGCGCAGGTGCGAGGGAGTTTCCGCACCTGCGAAGCCGCAGATGCAGACAATGAGCGCAGGTGCGAAGTTGGCTTGAGCTGAGGAAAGCCGCAGGTGCAGAGGTTTGGTCGCACATGCGGAATCGCAGGTGCGAGAGTTGGATCACAGGTGCGAAAAATGGCCTGGGCAGAATGTTTTAAAACCGAGATTTGTTGGCCATTTCTCCCATTTTCTTTTGGTGTGGGGCGATTTTGAGGGGCTTCAAGGAGGATTTTCTTCATGCAATTCTAGGTAAGTAATTCCTTCATGTTCTAAGTTAAATACAAGGTTATTACATGGAATTATACATGAGAATTTGTAGGAATTTGGGAA
>ML324996.1:0-23868 GCA_005239505.1 Nicotiana paniculata | reverse complement strand
TATATATATATATATATAATCCAAATAAGAATTACTTATTCACAAAGTAGTGATGAAAATATCCTTAAAAATTACCTCTTCCCGAGCTCCAAAACTTTATGAGAAAAAGTGACTAAATCCCAAAATAAGTATAAAAATATAGCGACTATCACATCCCTGAATCAAATACTAAATGATCCTAAAACTCACTTTAGACAAGCTCATCATAATCCTTGCGATATTAGACCCAAGATAGCAGTTTGAATCACCCAATTTGACTTTAAAAAGAAGAAAATATGATATTTTGAAGTTTTAAAGGAAAATTTATGGACGAACTCAGGGGCATAGCCGATATCTTTGAAATTGTTGTTGTTTGCTTTCAAAATTCCTTTGGTTCTCATTTTATCGTTTCAGTTTCTCAATTGGAGTAGTGACATTCAGGACAAAATAGGAGTGGCCTCCGTGGTAAATAAAATACGGGAAGCGGGACTGAGATAATTCGGGTATGTAAAGAGGAGATGTACAGATGCCCCAGTAAGGAGGTGTGAGGGATTGACCTTGATGGGTCCAAAAAGAGGTAAATGTATGCGTAAGAAGTATTGGGGAGATGTGATTACATGACTCAACTTCAGCTTAGCGAGGACATGTCCCTTGATATGAATGTGTGAAAGTCGATTAAGGTAAGAAGTTAGTAGGTAGTCGAACGTATCTCTTTGTCATACCAGTAGTTTTAGTATTATTTTTGTATTTTCTTATCCTTAGGTTTTAATTATTTACCTATTATTCTCTTGCTTCAATTATCTTTTATCTTGATGTATTTTTTTTAAAACAATGTTGTGACAATATTTTACTTGACCAGAGATTTATCGAAAACAACTTTTCTATCCTAGCAAGACAAAAGTAAGATTTGCGTAAGATTGACTCCCGAAAATTTCATTTTATGAAATTATACTAAATTTATTGTTATTGTTATTGTTAATGTATTTCCTCAATTGGAGCGATCTCAATTTAAGACTTGGAAGCAAAGCGATGAGCAAAAGAACGGACTTTTTCATAATTTCATTTCTTTATTTTAGAGATAAATAAATGAAATCTTTTTCCCTTCTCTTTTGTCCTAAACTTAAGTGAATTTCTTTATTTTTTATTGCTCACATGCAGAACATGTGAAAAGAGCAGTTAACTTTAACGGGAAATACGAAAATCGTTACTTTTAGAAATGAAGAACAAAGTGTACTTTTTTCATAGATAAAGGACCATATTTGTTAATGTACATGTATCAAGGACTAAAAAGAACCAATCTCAATACATGACGGACCATTTTGATCATTTTTCTCATTGTAATTCCACTGTAAACAGAGGCGAATTCGGGAAACTGGAACTATTAAACTTTACTACAAATACAACTCAATTAGTTTCCTTAAACCTTAGGGTTTTGGGTCATTCGCCATAGAACGGATTGAGCAGCCATGGTAGCAAAACAGCTAGCTGGTGACGAACCACAAAAAACCCTCAAGGATTCACCAAAATCTGAATCCAAATCCCATAAGAAAAAACATAAGAGAAAGCTCGAAGACCCTGAACCTGAAGCTGAAGAAGTTGCTGTTATAGAGTCCAAGAAAGAAAAGAAGAAGAAGAGAAAGCAGAAACAGAACCAAGAAGAAGAAGGGTCTATTGTAAACAGTGAAAATTTTAGTGGGTCTAATGGGAAGGTTGAAACTTTTATTGGGTCAGCTGAGTTTTCTGAAAAAAGTAGTACAAATGTGGTGGTAACTGGTAAGGATGCTAATGAGTTAAAGTACAAAGCTTTAGCAAAATTTGTGGATTCAGGGCTTCCAAGTGATGTGTTAGAATGTTGCAAGAATTTTGAGAAACCATCACCAATTCAATCACATTCATGGCCTTTTCTTTTAGATGGCCGTGATTTCATTGGAATTGCCAAAACTGGGTCAGGTATGCAATTGTGGTTATTTAGTGTAATCGTGGAGTATGGTTCGTGGGGTTCTGGTTTTATTTTGTCTTGTTTTTGTGTGATCAGGTAAGACTTTGGCTTTTGGTATTCCGGCTATTATGCATGTCCTGAGCAAGAGGAAGAGTAAAAAGTCAAAGAATCCGCTTTGCCTCGTGCTTTCCCCTACAAGGGAGCTAGCTCAACAAGTATGTTTTTGAAATTTATACCTTGAGTTGTGTTTAAAATTGCCTGCTTTCTTGCATTAGGTTCAGTTACTAAAATAATATTGTCATTTGTTAAAATTTGAACCTTGTAGTCCTGTTTCAAAATAAAGAATGGCAAAGCACACACGCCAAAGCTCATCTTTCAACACAGTGTAAACTCAATCACTCCGACTTCCCTAAATGACTAGTTTCCCAAACTTATTATTAAACAACTCTTATAATATCACAAAAAGCATAGAAGTAGAGTTGATAAAAAGAGTCAGAAATATAAAACTAACCTTAACAACAGAACACCTTGTCGAAACTTTATCAGAAACAAAGTAAAGTGGCCCTTGAAATGGTCTTAAAATTGCTCTTTTATCAGATTTTGATTCAGTAAATTGATATTATATAAAATAAATAGAGTGAAGTAGAGATGAACCCGATGATTATATTGAAAAGAAGCACTCCAGAACAGCAAGAGAACTCTGACAATTCGTATTACTAAAACATAAAAGGGGGAAATTGGAGAACGCGTAATTTAGTAGATGCTTCAATCTCAACCTCCAGTGAAATCTTGTCCATATATCACAATAATCTTTGTGAGCTGCCTAGATATATTTTATTTTGTAGTAACTATATGGTATTAAATGTCCTAGATTCGTTATTTTATATGGTAATAAAAGAGTAGAGTACGGGTTTCAGATACAAACAAATCATTCACTAGAAATTTTCATTAACTGTACTCTTTTATTGGAAATCGTCCATCCCAAAATCATAGACAGTCTTGTATATTTTTTGTTTTCAACTTCACAAATAGTGGAAAAAATAAATTAGGGTATATAATTTTTGTTTGAAAGCTCTAGTGGTGGTTGGAATTTCTTGCTGTTATGAAGTGCTTCTTTTCAATATTGTCATCAGGTCCATCTCTACTTCATTCTATTTATTTTATATAATGTCAATGTATTGAATCAAAATTTAATAATAAGCCATTTCATTTCATTTTTGATTAAGCTTTGAGAAAGTTTTTTTTTGTTCCTTGGAGAACTGCTAAAATATTGGAAAGTAGGCCGTAAAAATCATCTATGTTTTTCAATTTCTTGTGAGGGTTTAGCACTTGATCATAGCCAAAAGAAAGGTATTATCTTGTGAGGGACGGATAAAAATAGGGTATCATCTTGTGAGGGTTTAGCACTCTCTTCCTTCTAGTAAGCTAGCTAAGACTAGGAGATCCTCTATTATAAGTGTGTTTTCTTTTCCTTCCCTTCTGTTCTTGTTTCAAGAAGCTATGATTCATAGGCGTTCATTGAAGAGACATGGATTGAAGAATGAAGTAGCAAGTTTGTGTTGATTGAGATACATGAGCTGTATAAGAGAAGGTTAGGTAGTGTGGAAGCACATATTATGCATAATGGAGGTGCAGTAAAGGTCTAATTTATGTTGGTTTTATTTCTAGATGTCTTTTAGTTCTGACTAAAATATCTTCTAAATCCTGCATTTTCTTTTTCTTGTTCTTGTTAAAATAATATGTGTATTTTGCCTTGTATTCTCAAATAAAAAATTGCTGATGCGAGTAAATGCACCTTATTTGAAAGATCTTGCTATATGTCATCATAATAGATATCAGATGTTCTCTGCGATGCTGGGAAGCCTACTGGCGTGCAGTCAGTTTGTCTATATGGTGGAGTCGATAAGCATCATCAAAAAGCATCTCTTAAATCTGGTGTGGTAAGAACATTCCTAATTCTGTATCTGTATTTATTGTTGCAATGAGTCTCGGGATGATGAATCTTTTCAGTTATCCTATAGTGAATTATCTTTTAACTCAATTTAATATTTTATTTTGTTGCTTTCTTTGACTTTCTGATGGATGTTATGCATGCTTCACACACCTTTCATTCTTTGAGCTGGAGTTGCTTGTCAGTACGTCCGATCATATTCTCCGCCTTGCAGGATATTGTTATTGGAACCCCTGGTCGTTTGCAGGATATGATGGAAATGGGAGCATGCAACTTAAAAGAGGTTTCTTTTGTGGTGAGTAGTGTTTTACTGTCCTCCATTTATCTGGGTTTGGGACTTTCAGGATCTTTGATGAAGTTTGAGTATGCACGAGTTCATGAAGGTTTGTTTGTTTGCTCAGTTAGGTCTAGATGGTTAGGATGCCTCTGTTCTGTAGTTGTGGCCATCAAATGTGTATAAGAAATGTTTTTTATTTGATTTTTCTAATTGGTTAGACTTTTGAAGTTGCTGAATATGAGCTTTCTGAGGTGAGGTATCTGTGCATGTTGGTCTTCTTTGAAAGAAAAACTGAATTTATTTTTTAAAATCATCTTTTGTAGTTTAACATTCTAATCAGTTTTATGTATCCCTTGATTGGTTAAGATAGAGTTTATCCTTGTTGGGTTAATGAAATTTTATTGTTGCTGACACTAGAAGTTTTAGCGTTTATTCATATTACTAATATTGCTATAGGTGCTAGATGAAGCTGATCGGATGCTCGATTTAGGTTTTGAACCCGCTGTCCGTGCCATTTTGAGCCAAACATGCTCTGGTATGAATATCAACATCTGCATTTGATTCCATTTCTTGAATTCCTAGGGGCTGGAGATCTGTAGGCATTTCTATAAGTGCATTATTTCTTTAAATACATTTATCATGCCGCAATATATTTTTTGTTTCTTCTTAGCAAAACTTTTGCATCTGAATGTCCTTCACAACTTATTGTATTTACCCCAAGTATCAACTTTTTTTTCTTCATAAAAACATAGATTTGTCCCGACCATGTAATTTGTGGTTTCATTTCAGTACTTTTGTAAATGAAGTGCAGCTATATGTTAAGAGTGGATTTTTGGTTTCATTTCTTCTGTATGACTACAAATATTTTTAATATCAATTGAAAAGGGATTTTGAAAATTTGAATCGTGTGAGTATTATCTAAGTTTCTCGTACTGGGGTACGGGTGTCCGATACAGGTGATCTAGAGGTCGGATCCTTCATGATCTAAATTTTAAGATTCGGGGATACAGACCCACGGGTGCGGGGATCCGACTAAAAATAATTCAAATATCTAAAAGTAGAGTAATAAAAATATGTTCAAGTTATGAGACATCATGTGAAAAAACTTACAAGGAATTCCATGAAGGACAAAAATATTAATCAAGAGTAGAATCCCAAAAGGAGATAAACAGATAAGGACGGACATAGAAATTTCTACATACAAGGTATTCCTTTTTTTTCCAATTTCAGCTTAGCTTTTGTTTTGATTTAAAAAATCATTGTATTCATCCCAAATTTCTCCGTTGATTTTGTTCAAAATACCCAAAATCGGTTGACCTAATCTGGTATGGATCCCATACCTACACCCACATCGTGTCAACACAGGTGCAACACCAAAAGTGAAGAGTCTGCGCAACGTAGAGTATTAGGACTTGTATTTTTGATTGCTATCTTTGTCCTTCCATGTTACATCGTAGGGCTTCACTCCTTGTTTTTGCCATTTAGATGTTAGCTAGATAGAGTTTCAATTTAGTAGGCTTGCTTTTTTTTCCTGAACAAATTCAACTTCCCTCTAATTGTGCAGCTCGACAATCGGTTATGTTCAGTGCTACATGGCCTCCGGCTGTTCATCAATTAGCTCAAGAATTCATGGATCCTCATCCAATCAAGGTCTGATTCACCTCTTTGGGATATAGTTACAAATTTGTTGCGGTTGCCTTTCTGACTTAAAATTGAATTCTATTCAGGTAGTTGTAGGTTCAGAAGATTTGGCTGCCAACCACGATGTCATGCAAATTGTCGAGGTAAGCTGCATCATGAAGCTTTTAGAGTAATTCTTAAATCTGCAGTTTTTTTCTCTAACTCATATAAACAACATTTTGTATCCTCCCTTCAAGCCAATCCACCCCAAATAAAAATGCAAAGAACAATAAAAGAGAAGACTTACATGATCATCTCCATTTCTTTTGACTGAATTGCTTGTCCATTCCTTTTGCATTGTAGGTGTTGGAAGATCGAGCCCGTGATGAGCGTTTACAGTGCTTGCTGGAAAAATACCACAAGTCTAGAAAGTATATATACTAGAAATTTCTACTGCTAAATATCTGATCTCCCTTCCAGTTTTCAAGAGAGCACTTATTGTATCTTGTTGACATCAATGATAAACCCCACTCTAATCAATTGATAATGATATTCATGCATATGCTACTGCTAGTCAACACTGGTTATGATGGGTAGTAGTTTTGGTTGAGAATTTTTCACTCAATCTCTTGTTACTCCGTGGATACAACCAAAGGTTAAAATCAATGCTTTGAATCCTTTTTACTTCAGTGACCAGTCTTAGTGAACGTGCCTGGAATTCAACTTCTTTGCTCAGTTATATTACCAAGAGTTGCATTCAATTCTTTGGAGTGTTTAGGAGGGAACTTGCATGCTTGACAGTAATGGTCATAGTAAAACTTCTGGTATTATAGGATAGCTAGTGGTGCATGTCCGAGGCAAGTTGAACTTATATTAGCTTTAAACCGTGAGCAATGGTGTCGAGAAGAGAGATTGAGTAGATATTTTGGAAATGATGGAGAAAGATAGGAGTGTCTGTTGAGACTTGAGAATAAGGTTGCTATAGATTAATCTGCTCATGCGTGCTAGGCGAGGGGGTAATCTTAATTGATTCTGTTTTTTCTACATGGAGGTAGTAGGTTTCTCAAACCAAGGAAAAGTNGCTTCGGGACGGGTAGGATAAATTTAGATATAAGAATGGCTACACCTCCCTAAACACTTTAATACATATACTTTCGCCTTCAACCTCAAACTCATAATAAACCAACTCCACCTTCACAACAATGTTAATACCCCATACTTTTTTTAAAAATACATTAAGAGTCACCACATATACTTTTCTTCTACAGCAATACAACTGTTTATTTATTTCTTTTTTTTCTTCTTTCTTCTTTTCTTCTTTTTTTTCAAGTGACTTTTATTATTTTTTTTCAAACGTGCACCTTTCTCCTTATTTCAATTCTTCCCCTCAAAAACCAACCTACCACCCCACACTTTAACTTTTCCATATTTCATCACTTTTTTTTTCCAGTGCTTACGAGAGGTGACAAGGTTCAAATATATGATCAATTCAAACAAAGGGGTATGGCTTGTAATGTGGTTGCCAAAGAAAAAGGATTANTTTTTTTTTTTTTTTTTTTTTTGATGAATTCGTTTTATTTTACTAAGATTTTCATTGTATCATTTTCCTCTAGTTCTTCAGTCTGAAGCTGATTATTCAAGATGTGCTCTTTAGGGGCTGCCTAATATCTAAGCTAGCCAAGTGTAAATTTCTATCCTAATTGAGGAGCATATGTAGTATGGAGACCTGCGATGAAGTAGTTGCTGTTAGTTTACTCTATCACTGGGGCCTCATGTCCTGTGGTGGGATTTTTCATTTTTAGAGCTGCACATACTACCTCCAAATGGTAATAAAGTTTCTTAATTACGCAAAAAGAATTCGCCTGACACAATTTTTCTTCGTGGGTTTGGTTTGTTATACAGTTCTCTGTCATCAGTATATTTTTGCTAGTGGTTGCATCACTTGTATCTGTTTTGGCAGTTAGCCTGGGTATTATGTTTTCTAACTCATTAAAATGGATGCTTACAAAAAGTTGTCAACTTTGAGCAGGAACAGAGTATTGGTTTTTGTTTTGTACAAGAAGGAAGCATCTCGGGTTGAAATTATGCTACAGAAAAGGTCATTCCATTCGTCTTCTGTTTAATTATGAGAAAGACATTAAGTTCCTATGCCTAGCTTTGCCTGCTGATAATACATGCATGAAATAGTTTGACACTTGCAAAAATTGATGCATATAATACAATCCATGCTCATCGTATTGTGCTGCGTAGATGTGTGTAGATTACATCTTTTTTGAATCCTTAATGTGTCTTTGCTTCAGGGGTTGGAAAGTTGTGTCGATCAGTGGTGACAAGCAACAACATGCTCGTACTAAGGCGTTGTCACTCTTTAAGGATGGAAGCTGTCCTTTAATGGTACACACTTCTTCCCTATTATCAATTGATAGGTAGAGAACTATGGAGCATCTTTAGAGGATGCAATCATATACGACCTACTAATCACGCAAATAAGAAACCGAAGAAAATGAGCTTTAAGTAAAAAAGAACCCTTAGATGTGTTTGATGCTCTTAACTAAAACCATTGATACAAATAATTAATCAAAGTTTAGGAAGCACAATTGCTGTATTTTTGGTTTTCTTTTTTGTTATCCAAATTTACATCAGTTTACTCCCTCCTTAATTCTGATGGTAGGTTTTTGCCCCCTTCATCCTTTTATAAGTTTGTTTTTTTAAATGTCGTGGTTAGATCGCTTGCTTTCTCTTCATTATCACCTATATTGACCCAAGATCTCTTGAAGCTTTGAACTATTTCCATTTTCTATCCTACATTTGATATCTGATCTACTGTGATGTTTATCTGAGTGATCCTATGATGGATGATGGTACTCCACATCTGTCAATATTTTCTACACGTCTCACCTTATGGTTATCTATCTGCCTCTGCATTAGAGTCAGAGTTTAGATCTAGATGACCAATTTCTTACCAAAATCTTCACCCAGACAAATATACTGCCTCATCTTTTGGAGCATGCTTCCTCATGAAATTGCTGTTGTCGGTCTGATTTTTCACCTATTCGTTAATTGATAACCCTTTGATAATGCAAGGGCTCCACAGTAGTTTGACATACCAGCTGGCGTTCCTCTACTGAACCTTTGGGATAACTGGTTTCTGGCCAGTTCTCTTCCATCCCAAAGAAGAGGATGCATAATTTGTTTTATCCATCAAAATATCTTGCTATATTTCATTTCTTCCCATTCCTGCATGATCCTCTTCCTGAAACTTTCTGTGACTTCTAGTTATGTTGCTCTGGTGTTGCTAGAAATCATAATTTGGACCAACTGCTCATAAGCTTAGTTTTTTACTTGGTTCTTGGTGAATGTTGAAATGTTCCGAAGACTGAAACATAATTGTTATGTTTCTGCAGATAGCTACTGATGTAGCTGCTCGAGGTCTGGATATCCCGGATGTTGAAGTTGTGATAAATTATAGTTTTCCTTTGACGACAGAGGATTATGTTCATAGAATTGGACGAACTGGACGGGCTGGTAAAAAAGGTGTAGCTCATACATTCTTCACTAAGGACAACAAGGTAGTGTTTCATTGGTTTTCTATAATAGAAGTCCGACCTTTATTTTTGTACTGTTTTCTCCACTGCTTTTCTATTTTGATTCTTATTGAGCTTGTATCTCATAGGGACTTTCTGGGGAGTTGATAAATGTCCTCAGAGAAGCTGGACAGGTTGTTCCAGCTGCCCTTCTTAATTTTGGAACCCATGTAAAGAAAAAGGTAAGATTTTTGTTTGTATATTGTGAGTAGAGTCACCATATACCTAATGGTATCATTGACGATTTGTGCTTATGGGTAGCCATCACAAGTGAGTGTGCATTGGTAAGTTGCTTAGCAGTACCTGCTCATGGAGCTTTAGGCCAGGTTCATAGGGACATGCTGGTCTGGTGCGAAGCTAGGGCCTCAAGTTGTAGCTTTCCTTCCACTATTAGCACCTTTGGTTGGATTCGGTGGCCATGGCTTAAGAGGGCTTTGAGCAAGGTTGTCTTCTTCTTGAGCATAGACAGAGATGATGCAAACTTCATGTGGCCGAGTATGTTAGTGCTATGGGGACAGTTGTAGGAAAGTACTTTGTTCTTCCTGTAGGGGTTGAAGATTTCAAATGAGAAAGTTGACTTGTTCTAGTGTTGGAATAAACTATATTTTATTGCTAAGGATATACGCTAGGAAGGGTTTTGGGGTGAAGGTTCATAGCAGTCATGCTGAAGGTGACTTGTCCAAAAGAGAAAAAAACAAAAAAAAAAAACATGCTGAAGGGGCCTGAAACTATTTGATATGACAGAGGCCATTAAGTATGATGCTTAGGGATTTGGATGCAAGCGTGTTCTCCCAAATTCGCTTCGTTTCGTTTCGTTTTCCTGTGGTTCACTTGGTAATTCTGTCCCTTCAATTGTTTCCTCACTTTGATGGAGCGTCTTGTGTTTCATCCGTTGTTAGTTATGCAATCCTGACAGTAACTCTTCTTCCATGGCTGAGACAAATGGGAAAAATTCATCTAATGTCAGTCTCCTGGGGTTCGAACCTTGGGTCTCCTTGTGGGGATTTGTATGGTTGAGAACTTTTAAGAGAATGGATTTATATTGGACAATCTACTTTAACATCTTAGATGTGTACTTGGGTTGAGCCAAAAAAGAGCAGCAGCTTTCTAAGGGGGCTATGGAGGTTTCTGCACTTAGATGACTGGAAAATGAAACTATTTTGAAGGAACTCTTTCCAGGGAGTGGAAGGGCGACAAGCAGTGTAGTGTAGCTATGGAGGTTTCTGCACTTAGATGACTGGAAAATGGAACTATTTTGAAGGAACTCTTTCCAGGGAGTGGAAGGGCGACAAGCAGTGTAGTTGTAGATGAACTAGAGAACCCTCAAGATCAGCCCTTTTCCCAATTAAATGAGGAACTGAACATAGGATTAGGCTAGTTCTTGATATAATAAAAACGAAGTTGTATCTACAATGTGCTCTGGTTGCAAATGGAATCGGCAGAAAAAGAAAAATCATGGTGTGACTTATCCAAAAAGAAAAAGAAGAGTATGGTGTGTTATCGACTTTGGGCAGGAAGCCCTGGATCTTATGTTATTATCGTTTACTATCACCTCCGGAAGAATAACATTTGTGTTCGACTCTCTCCTTGCTTGCACAATTTGTCTCTGTGAAAAGTGATGAACAAATGATAATAACAAAGAATATAGTTTGCTGACACATGTGAATAGTAACTGGTCAACTAAAGCTTTTTCTCCGCTCTCCCCTTACCCTGTATTGCTAATTCTCTAGTGCACATATTCTTTGTTACATTGTTGAGTTGCTGTTTGCAGGAATCAAAGCTCTATGGTGCTCATTTTAGAGAAATAGATGCAAATGCTCCAAAGGCTACAAAAATAAAATTTGACAACTCTGATGAGGAAGATTGAGAAGCAATATCATTATTACCAATTTGTCATTGAGTTGCAGCAGCACAACTCCATTGAATTGGTTCATCATCCTGACATTCCGTGCAATCATTTGGTGGATACATGGAGGAGTGGATTACTGTGGGAAGAATGCAAGAGATATCTCACTGCTCATGTATGTATATGGTAATTGAAGCTTAAATCTATTGGCGCTTCAACCTGTCATAGATGATGAGTTTGAAATACTATTGTGTTTTGTACCTTAATATTCTTTCACCATACAGTTGGCTTAATAAGTTTTTTTAGGATCCAAATGTAGTAATACGCTTATTATTATTATAATCTGCTCTTTTAAGTGATGTACGATTGCACATTCCAAATTACTGCACTTGGCAAAAGGTGGAAAAGTATTTGAAAATGAGATCCAAAACTGGTTCATGAAAAAATGTGTAATGTTACATAATTCCATTTGAAATATCAACAAGAAAAGATCGGGGGGTTATATTAATTAGTTAGAAAAAGTATCAAAGCGTAGCACAAACCTGCAGTTTTCCGTCTCAACTTAGGTATTATTTGCTAGTGTTTATTTTTAGTCCTTTTGGTGTGTGCTTCTTTTTAGATGTCGTATGGAGAAATTTGGTGATTACAAATTAGGCAGGCTAGTCACTTTTGGATGATCAGATTATAAGGTTTCTTTTTCCATTAGAAATGGATGATCAGACCAGCAGTTGGAAAAGATATTATAATATGCCTCTTACTTGATCGACTATATGTTATTAGGAAAGTACATGTATAATATACTGTTTCAGAAAGTTTTGTAATTAATATGAATGCTCGATTACAAACTCCATGATGCTATCTTTAAGCTCCTAATTCTAAGACCATGTCAATTATAGAATCACGAACTTTATGACACTATCCTTAGTTCCCAAACACCTTTTATTGTAGAACCACAAATTCCATAACACTCTCCTTGAGTTCCGAATGGTAGAATCACGAACTCAGAGACTCTTTCCTTCAGTTTTTAATTAACTTTTTTTTGTTTAATTAATGAAAATAATCAGGAAGCTAAGGAACCAAGGTACGTCAACAGGTACAGTACCGCTGCAGCAGTTGACGAATTAATTACTCCAATTTAATTACACGAAGCTTCTAATTAATGGCCAATTCGTTTATTCTTCATGTGGGTACTTGTTCTATCAAATCACTTGTTTCCCTATGAGTTTTATTAGTTGGTATGCTAAAAATAAAACCTGGATATGTATTGTGCAGGAAACACTCCTAAGATTGGATCAAGAACTGTGAATGTTGCCTCAATTAATATGAAATTCTTTCTATAGCAATACAGAACTCCATTGTTGCTGGGTAGGAGTCGCAAACGGGTGGGCCGGGTTGGATCTGCTTCGGGTTGTAAACGTGTAATGAAAAACGGATAAATTATCCGACCCGATCCATATTCAATACAGATAAAAAACGGGTTAACATGCGGATAATATGGGTAACCAAATTATCCATGCCTTCTTGCATATGATCGCTTTTGGGAGAATTCTTAGTCTTTCTAACTTGAGGAACCCTCAATTTGAGGCTTTACAAATGTAAAAGTTAGACTGATTGGTTATCCATTAGTTACCTATTGATTATCCATTATTTCTAAATGGATAATATGGCTCTTATCCATATTTGACCCGTTTTTAAAAAGTTCATTATCCAACCCATTTTTTAGTGGATAATATGGACGGTTAACTATTTTCTTTTAACTATGCCACCCCTATTGCTGGGTATGAGAATTGACAGTCGAGAAAAGAAGCGGAGGTTTTTGTGTTTAGTTTAGGGGTATTTTTGTCCAACTTATTATGAAGTGGCTAAATGTTACAACTGGTTGAGACTGATCGTCTTCAAGCCCCCAATTTTCGTTCTTGATTACTAAAAACATTTTTAGCAAATGCTTTTGCAATTGTTCGTCATTCATAAATCCAAAACTTTCCCAGAAATAGGAATGCCCTTGATAATCATTAATTCTATCCCAAAAACCAACGTAAAAGGACATAAATCTTAATGTTATCCCATGTTAGTAATAATTTTTGAGATGATAACTAATTTCTAACTAGTCTTTCAGTACGTGCATTGCACGTGGTACGCCAAGTTTTGTAACACACGATATTGTAAAAAAAATATCAATATTATTTAAAACAAGATTTGAGTAAATAATAAAAAGAATAACGTAAAAGTCCCTATGAATGAGCAGTGTGGATTGCCACATGAAACTTATTTGTCGAGGTCATGATTGATTGTCTGCATCTACAAAAATGAAAAATTATTATTTAGTTTTTTTTTTGTTGGCAAATAACGAAATATTATATATATAACTTAAGTCATCGCATACAGAGAGGGGTCTTCCTTAGTTGTTATCCTACCCATACTACTGCTAGTAATACAACTCGTACTAGTCGCAACATTACAAGCTAAAGTATTGTTGCTATTTGTTAATGCGATATTTAAGAAGATATGTTGGCCTGGACTCTGATTTATGGTGCGCAAAAGAGAGAATCCATGCTTATCTTCTTCCCAGGTTTGTACTATTCTTTGTATGCATGGGTAACAAGCGGGTCATGGAGTTCCTTCAGTAGGTGCCTGCAATCACATAAGAGGTTAGCTAAGTGACAGTTATCAGTAATAAGTAAGGTGATGGCCTCCTTGGCATCAAGTTCTACATGTAGTGGCATGAGGTTGTGCTCCTTCGCCAACATGAGTCCCTGAAGGAGTGCATACAATTCTGTTGCTAAGCTGCTTTGTTTAGGCATATTACCCACAAATCCTTTTATCCAATCCCTTCTGTTATTTCTAATGACACCCCCAATACCATTTGTAGAAGAAAATTTTTTCGCTCCATCTGTGTTGAGATTATACATATTGGGCGCCGGTGGTATCCAATTTAGAGGTATTTTAGTACGTATTTTGGGGCTTGTTATACGATGTGCTAAGTAGCAGTATTCCGTTGCAAGGTGAATTGTGGTACTAATCTTAACTAAAGAATTGGCCCTTTCATAAAGATTTTTATTTCTAGTAGTCCAAATGTTCCAGAGACTTAATGCTAAAAAAGTTTTAGGATTTACTTTATTGGGGAATTTGTTATTGTCGTAGTAGATAAGTTGTTTGAGCCAATTTTGAGGATCAGTAATGTGTAATAATGTGTTTATATAATTTTCCATTCCAATGCTGGACCAATATTGTGTTGCCCTAAAATATTTCAAAAAAACATGATGGCTATTTTCATCCTTTAGAAAACAGTTAGAGCACGTACAAGTATGAACTATTTTTCGTTTATGAAGATTGTGTAGAGTAGGTAGCCTGTCATGGCATAGTAACCAAATAAAAGACCTAATCTTTGGGTGGACAGGGAGATCCCAAATCCATTTAAAATTGTAAGAAGAGACGTTATTTGTAAAACCTTGGCTACGAATACTTTGGTACATATAATTAATAGTAAAATTCCCGGTGCTAGTTAAACCCCAATAAATTTTGTCCGGGTTCTTGCTATGTCTTGATATATATTGGCTTTGTATTATAGCTTTTATTTCAAGCGGTAACTCAAAAGGGATTTTTGACCAAGCCCATCCATTATGACTATGGATGCTACTTACGGTAGTGTTGCTTGTGTTACATGTAAAGGGACCCTCAATTAGTGACCTTAGGGTTGTCCCATTTTTTACCTAGTTGTCCGTCCAGAACTTAATATGATTACCCGTTCCGATATGCCATTGTAGACCCTGCTGACAGTCATGCCAACCTTGGAGTATATTGCGCCATGTAGCCGATGTATAAGAATTAGGTTTCTTGTAAAGATATTTATTAGTAAGGACTTTAACCCATAGAGAGTTAGGATTATGGAAAGCTCGCCATGCTAATCCTGCTAGTAGGGCAGTATTTTTGATTTTAAGTTTTTGGATACCTAGTCCCCCGTCTTTGATTGATTGAGTTATTTTTTCCCATTTAATAAGGTGTACTTTTCTTTTTGATGGAGTGGTACCCCAAAGAAATTTGTTTTGGTACTGTTCCATTCTTTTGATAATGTTGGTTGGCAGCTTAATGTACTGCATTATATGATTAGGCAAGTTATTAAGAGTAGATTTAATGAGAGTAGTACGTCCTGCTAGAGTTAAGAAGTTAGTCTTCCAATCCGCCAATTTTGATCTAAAGTTGTCAAGGAGAAATTGGAAATCAGTATTCGTAGGTTTTCCGTTGAATAATGAAAAGCCTAGGTACTTGCCAAACTGTTTACCTTATGATATTTGAAAACATCTTAAGGCTAATTCCTTGTCATGGCTATTGCAGTTGTTTGAGAAAAAATCCGTGATTTCTCAAAATTTATTTTTTGACCTGAGAGAGTGGTAAACGTATTTAACACATCAGTGATAGCATTACAACTTGTAGGAGTTATTTTAGATAAAAGAAGCAAGTCATCTGCAAAGAATAGATGGGATAGCTTAGGACCTGATTGAGACAAACTAATTGGTGACCATTGAAGGTGGTCCACCGAGAGATTTATGTATCTAGATAACATTTCCATACATAGAATAAAAATGTAAAGGGATAAAGGGTCTCCCTGCCTGATACCCCTTGTAGGTGTGAAGTAAGGAGTATGGGATCCATTTATAAGTATTGAAGTAGAAGTTGTGGTAATACAGGACATAATTAAGGTAATAGTGTGTGTGGGAAATCTAAAATAATTTAGGATATGTTTTATGAATGACCACTCTAACCGGTCAAAAGTTTTTTCTAAATCAAGTTTTAGTAGCATATAGCCTTTCTTTCCTTTCATTTTGTGAAAGTATGATAAAGCTTCTTGTACTATGATAGCATTGTCAGATGCTCTTTTACCCTGCTGGAAACTTGTTTGTGTTGGGCCTATTATGTGGGGTATAATAGATTTAAGGCGATTAACTAAAATTTTTGTAATCAGCTTATAACTAGTGTTACAAAGGCTAATAGGCCGATGCTGTTGGATAGTTTGAGGGTTTTTAACTTTCGAAATCAAACAAATATATGTTTTATTCACTGGTTGAGGAATTGAATTGGCCATGAAAGTGTTATGACAAAATTTCTTACATTGTTTCCTACTATATGCAAGTATTTTTGGTAAAAGTAATGATGTAGCCCATCTGGTCCTGGTGCTTTATAGGGTTGAAAACTATTAATAGCGTTTGTAATTTTCATATCTTGCAATGGCATGTTTAATGTTTTAAATATTAATAAGATGAGGTGGAGGATTGGTGTTAATTAATAGTTTGGACTTAGCTTGGTCAGTGGTGAATAATTGGTTGTAGAAATCCTATATAATGTTATTAATATCAGCTTGGTCATAGTGCCAATTACCCACCTTATCTTGCAAATAAATGATTCTGTTTCTTCTTCTTCTATGTAAGGTGGACATGTGAAAAAATTTAGTGTTAGCATCACCATTATTAAGCCAAGTAAACCGTGATTTTAATTTCCAAAAGTCCTCCTCCATTCTAAGTATATTACTAAACTCATTATTCAATTCTACTTCCAGGTTTTTCAAGAACACACTGTGGGGATACTTATAAAAAGACTGTAGCCCTTTGAGACGAGCCAAAATAATTTTTTTTACGTGCAAAGATGTTACCAAACACATCCTTATTCCAAATGGTGACAACTTCTTGGAAATTTTTTGTAGATTGAATTATATTAAGGTCCTGTGCCCAAACTTGCTCAACCAATTGTTGGAATTGTGGATGAGTAACCCACATATGTTCAAACCTAAATACTTTTGAAGGTATTTTAATGTAATTGTCCAAAGATAGTAATAAAGGACAATGATCAGAATATGTTCTAGGTAGGTGATGTACCTTAGCTTCTGGGAACATTTTTATCCAGTCATAATTTGCGAAAAATCTATCTAGCCTTTCTAATATAATATGCTTGTGCTTACGGTTGTTTGTCTAGGTGAACTTACTACCCGTATAACCCAAGTCAACTAGATTCCAATAATTAATACACCTACTAAACTTGTCTATCCTGTTAGCACTAGGTGGCAGACCACCAAATTTCTCACTAGAAAATAATATTTCATTAAAGTCTCCCCCAATCACCCATGGCATACAATAGTTATCATGCATAAACATCATATGATCCCAAAGATTAGAACGCAAAGAAGCAATTGTACTAGCGTAAATAGCAGAGAACATCCATTTTGGTTTTGAAGGACTTACGTGGACAATACAATGTATTTCCTGCTCAGTCATCCTAAGCTCTTCCACTTTGATATGCTCTTCATTCCAAAACACTACTAACCATCCAATAAGACCATTAGCAGGGACCTGTGCCATGTTCGTGAATTGATAGGCATCCCTAAGCCTACTGTGATCGTGCATGTGAGTTTCCAACAAGACAACAAGGGCAGGTCTATGGTTGTCCAGAAGTGACCTAAAATGACGTCTAAATTCAGGATTGTGTGACCCCCTACAATTCCATACAAGGATATTCATGATTCTAACCAAAGGAACGTTTGTCGGGGAAATAGGGTTCAGGAGAACCTCCTCCTCCTGAGTCGTCTGAACTGGAATCTCCACTGGAATAGATGGTGGAGGGAGAGTGGGAATTATTAACATTGCATATTTTCCTGCTGCTAGATTTGTATTGACTTTGAAATTGAGACTGCATCTTATCAACTCCGGTGGACATTTGAGGATAAACTTTTTTTCATACCTTTTTTTGAGGTTGAAGAAGTGAACACTTGTCAGCCATAAAAACTCTGTCCTGGTCTCGCTTAACTCCTCCAAAATTTGGGCCAGCTCGTGCCTTGTATCCATGTCGAGTTCTTGAGGAGATGGAGGTTGAGGAGAGGAAGGGTTGTTTGGTGGGGTCAGTGCCTCCAATGGGCTGCCTGGAGTCGAGTATGGTGCTAGTGGGTTGAAGGATGTTAGGTTCTGAAACCATGGTGCATATACCTGGCCCATATGATGTGGAGGATAAAATGGAATAAGGTTGGAGAGATGTTGGGGAGTTGCATGGTGGGTCTGCATGGACGACATCCATGAGGCAGGAGTGGGAGGTGGAGTAAGGTATTCCAGCATGAATGGCTGGTGGTTGGTGTACCACTGATTCTGAGCCACTGCCTCCATTCCTAGTCTCATTCCTTCCGTTACTATCTCCGCTAAATGAGATGGGTTCTGCATTAGCAAGATTACTTCCTGGCCATTTATTTTCATCTTAAAGACTAGTGCATGGCCCTGTAGTCCCATCTCTAACCAAGACTGTAGAGGAAAATCCATCATCTCCGTTTGAGATGTGTAAACCAGTGGTGTTTTTTCCTGGGACATGGGAGATCCATGCATGTTCAATCGAGGAAGATGAAATAACTGGTTGTTGTCCAGGTTGTTTCTGGGAGTGTTGTTGGCAGAGTGTGTTAGAGAGGGTCGTTGCATGGTTATTGAAAGTAGTAGTTTGTTCTGTGGCAATAGATGTGGTCGTGTGGTTAGGAAAATCAGTGGTGGGGTTGTATACATCTAAGGAGGAAATATTTGTAGACTTTAAACTTGTAGTGTTGTGAGTGTGATTATCACATGAGGGGGGGGGGGTAATCATTTGTGGAGCATGGGAACTTGGTGGGACTAGGGGGGTTATAGGTTACTGTGGCATGCAAATTAGGATGACTAGTGCTTTCGTGTATTCCACTAGCCATAGTGTGTGCATGTGATAAGGTGGGCATGGTAGGAGTTGATTGGTTGTTGCATGGTAACAACTCATGATCTGATATGGATGAGTGATGTGTCATGTTGGGGAGTGATGGTGTGGGTATAGGAGGAAAGGCTCTAGTTTGACTGGGGTTCAATGAGTCAAGATTTTCAATCAATGGGTTACTCTTATGGGTAAGTGTATGAACATTACCATTCTTGTCTTTATCAAAACCTATTAATAGATTACCCTTTGTCTCTTGTGTTAATTTTGGGCTAACTAGTTGGGTCTCCTCATTAATTTGTGTTGGGCCTAAATCTAGGTCCATTAAAACTTCAAACTTATTAGAAGGGGCGTTGTGATTAGCATAGGTTATGGGAGGATTAATGTGCAAATTTTGGGCCGTTAGAGGCCCAGTAGTGGTAGTAGTCTTACCTTTGGACCTTCTGCCGCCTCCTCAGCCGCCCTATAGTTTCCTGTCTATTTTATGGACTTACCTCTACCGACAAACTTTGAAAACTGGACTGTCTTCCAATTAGATGTTGGTATCTTTGTATGTGGCGTTATAGTAGACGTACTGGTTGAGGCTCCTTGCACAGATTGTTGTGTGTGAATCTTTGAGCATGCTTCAGTTGCATGGCCAAAGTGACCACAGTTTTTGTATAGAATATTTAGTCCTTCGTAAAGTAGATCCTGCCTATGATGACCTAGTAGAATATGTGTTTTAAGGGGCTTCTCCAATGCTACTTCAATACATATTCGAGCATATCTACCATGTGCAGTTGTGGATGTGCAGGTGTCGACCTTGAGTAATATACCGAGTTTAGAACCAATTTTGTGTAATATTTGTTCATCATAGAACTCAGTAGGTAGTTCTGGCAATCGCACCCATATTGCAGAGTATGTTAACTGTGTTGCAGAAGCAATAAACTTCGGCTCCCATCGCCTGACGGACAGAAAATGGTTTAAGACAAACCATGGTCCTCCATGCAGCGCCTTAGTCAAGTTTTCTTCTTGTTGAAATTTTATTAAGAAAAAGCCCGAACCTAAATCTGTTAGCGCTATTTTCTCCGTAGGATTCCATAAGGCAATTAACTTAGCTTGCAGTATTTGATGCGTAATCTTCCTCCCAAATACCTTTACTATGATAGAATTTAGCCAAGGTGTATATAACTGACATTTGTCCTCTGTTGTGATGGGGATAAATATTTCCTCATCTTGACCTTCGTTTAGGCTTTCGTCCTCCAAGTTAATGTTTTGTTCCACACGCTCAGATCCATTGGAGCGAGTTATTTGATCATTGCTAGTCAGTGCTTGTAGAAAAGTTCGAGGCCGACTATTTGTGTGTGTATCATCTAGGTGTATTTGGCCAATATCAGGTGGATCTTTGTCTCTAATAATATGTATGCTATTGGAGTTTATGGTAATAAGTGTACTATCTGGAATATCCATTGAAGCAACTTATTAAGTATAAAGATCATGTAAGAATTCAGCGGGAGTAGAGAGAGGGAAGAGCATTTTGAGTAAGTAGGACGGCAAAGGGAATATCTTATTTATTTAGTTAGATATATGTGATAATAATACTTGATTTTATGATGTGCATACATGAAATGAAATGTATCTCATCTAATACTTCCCTATGAATTATTCATGCTGTATGCTTTTTTCATCAGTTTAGGTTGTTTTGTCATAATAAGATTGTTTTTGATATTGATATCCCTCTTAAAAATATATCATAAAGTTAAGGGAAAATACATAAAGTTTCCTCTGAACTTGTCCAAAAAAATAGGTTAAACACTTAAACTCAACGAGAGTTTCTTTACCCCCTAAACATATTTGGAGTGAATTATTTTCCTCCCTAAAACACTAATACCGATTTTACAATATAAGGTGCTTTTCACGCGCGCCATGTCAGCACCATGTCACGCCACGTCAAAATTTTCCATCTTTTGTAATTTGTACTCTTTCTTTTTTCCACGTCGAAAATTACCGCTGCATGTCGAGTCGAGAGCCTCTCGATCTTCCTTCTTAGCTAACAGCTACCACTATTGAACCACAAGAATACCCCACCTAGATTTCAGATTGGGAGAATACATGTGCTTAATCGCGATTCAATCACTTCTTTCTCCTCTTGGCTAACCGATTCAAGATCTTCCAATAACCTCCGCACCGTATGCCGTCTCAGATCTCTGGTAAATGATACTGTGGTCATCCTCGTAGATTTACCACAAGCCGTAAAAAAAAAGTTTCCATCTGCCTCGACTCGTCGTGGCTCAGCCGGAAAACCACCGAAGCGCTATGATCTTTGGATGCTTCAACAACACTCCCTTCGCTTGAATCTTCATCAAATGCTTCCTCTGCTGCTCCTCTAAAGCTTCAAAATTTTACTGCACTACATGTGAAGAAGAAAGGGACGAGGGGTTGAGGAATAAGAAGGAGAAAGAAGATGGGCCCTACCTTTTTATTTTTATTTTTAGTATGTACGTGCTTTTAATTTTTTTCTTCCTATTTTGTTGCCACATCAGCTGTTAAGGTGGATAATAATTCACTTCTGTGTGTTTAGGGGAGAGGAGGAAGGTAAAGAAACGTCCGTTTAGTTTAAGTGTGCAAACATGATTTCTAGACAAGTTTAATTGGGTCTTTATATATTTTGTCTAAAGTTCACTATATAAAATATGTTATGATAGATATAATCCAATATTAAGGATTTTTGACTAAAGTAACAGAGTTTCTTACAAAGAAATAATGGAAAATATATATATTAGGAACAAAAATAATGTATCAACATACACAAAAACGGACATGTAACAGGAGGAAAAGCTTATAGAAGTAAAAGCAAAAGTACGTTGCTAATTTGCAATTCCTATTATTCAGTCAATTTTGATATTTAGATACGGTCTTCAGAATTTCAGATATTAGAATATTCAATTGTCTTTTATATAAGCTAATCAACCAGTAATCCTGAAAAAATGCGAATAGACAATCACATCCGTCCTATTTATACACTAGAATTCACCTATCAAAATGATTTTTTCTCTTCTGAAATCTTTTTCAACCACCACTATTTGTAGCGCACCAAATTCTGCCCCAGGTTCTGAATTATGAACACAAGATACCTCTCTACACCTTCATATACAAGTTACTCTTTGTAAAGATTTGAGGTCAATTAACTTTAGTTACTTTACTGCCCAGGACAATACTAAAAAATTTAAGCAAAAGTATAATAGGAACCTATGATCATGAAACAAAATTCGCAGTGATCCACAAGCATCTATCTATATATATAAAGTTGGGAAAATAGGATATTAGTTGGCACCTCTCTTTAGTTAAGGATCCTATTTATCTATTTTCTTCTTTTTTTTTGCATTTCTTCTTCGTTTAAGTAATTAATAATAATTTTCTTTTCCCCATCCCTTATTTAAGATATTTTTACACAAAATAACTCCCATATAAATTTATTGTGTATAAGTTACTATCCTTCTCTTATTGAATAACTTTTACACAAAGTAACTTCCATATAAATTCATTTTGTATAAGTTACAACCCTTCCCATATTTAATGTCATAGTTTATACGTTACATATAAAAATTCATTGTGTAAAAGTTATTACAATATCATTTATTGTGTATACTAAATTACCATTGGTTCTCAAGTTCTTCGTGTCTTTTCCTCCCCATCATTAAAGTTGAGGCTATTTATTTTACTATATAAGCCTGGACGGTCTTCAGTGTATGAAAGGCACTTGGTTTGGTTTTCTTGATGGCATGAACAGAAAAGTGCAGTAAAAAATAAGATAATTTTTGTTTCTTCCTTTCACTTTTTAACTTTAAGGAATTATAATAAATTTGTTGATAATATCATAGATTTTTTCCTCTTCAATTCACTATTATAGCTTCAGTGCAACGTTTTCGTTGCTTAGTTCACTTCTTTTTCTAGCTAATTCCTTTTCTTTGTTGGTGAGGTTAACATCTTGTGTCTTCGGGACACAGTATTTTCAAAAGTGTAGCAGGGGAACAACGCCAAAGTATGCTGACATGCTGCTTAAGGAAATCTGTGTATCAAATTTTATACATACACATGACGAATCATACGAAGTCCTCAAGTTTCTCAACTAATTCTTTGTTGTTAAAAATCCTCAATTTTTTTCTTATTAATCAATTTGTTTTCCTCTCTTATTGTGAATTTTTTTTTGTAGTAATAATTACTTAGGTGTCGTTTAGTTTAGAAGCAAGTTATACAAATATATTGTAGGGATTATAATGCATTATGTAAGGATTAGTGGTACAAGAATTATTAATGTAATGCAATGATTATTAATTCAAAGAATATAATTGAGGGATTGGCAATATATGAATTATTGTAATTTAGAAATTATTTTCTATTGAAATTAATTTAGCTTTATTATACTAAAAAATATTATATATTAATGGATATCTTATAATATATGTTTATTATTTTAACAAAATTAACTTGTGGTTACTGTAAGGGTTATTTTTGTTATTTCATTATTTTAATTCACGAATTACTAATTCTCATATTCTTATTTTACATTTTATGCCGCATAAAGTCATACATAAATTTCTATATAGCTTATGCGGATATTAATTACATGAAAAATAAAATAAGAAACTAAATATTATACTAACTTATGCAGAAAAACATTACATTCAAATATGGTAGTAGAAAATAAAAATAGAAACCAAATATTATAATAACTTATGCAAAAAAATATTACACCAAATATGTTAGTAGTACTGAGGCTAGCACTTTTATGCAACGTTGTACTGTCTTATGGCTCTGCATCCTTTGCTGCAACTTCTTGAAAACTATCTGTACATGGAGATTTTTTCTTTCTTTTTATTTTTTTCTGTATAATTTCAAATTGTCAAAGAAGATATGCTACTACCTAGGGGCGGGCATTCGGTACTTCGGTTCGGTATTTAAGAATTTCGGTTCGGTATTTCGGTATTCGGTTTA
>ML324994.1:0-64699 GCA_005239505.1 Nicotiana paniculata | reverse complement strand
GGGGTGGCGAACTGGGGGGTGAGGGTGGGGGTGGGGGTGGATGGTGTAGAAAAACAAAAGGCAGAAATTTGAAATTACAAAAAAAATATAAATTCTTTTTTTGTACGGGGTGGGGTTGGGTGGGGGTAATAGAGTGGGTGGTGATGGAATTTTTTTTTTTTTTGAGAAAGAACATGAAAAAATTAGAAAATATTTTCCTTGGTACCAAACACACCCCTAACGTTTATATGTCAAAATTCAAAATGATGAATGTTTCCGTCCAATGATCATAATGTTTTCTGTTCTTTTTTTTCTTTCAATTTCGACTTTAATATCTCACAATTCAGACAGATCTTGCGCACACAAAAAAGTAAAAAGTTCATAGAGGTGATACCAACTTAAAAATTAGAGCTTACTAGAAGACTCTTAACGAAAGTGTCTTAGAAAACTCCTAGTATTAGATATTCCTTGAGTAAAAGAAATTTTATGAATCCAAACAAAACATTTATGATATTGTGCCTTAATTAGCTTGAGTTTGAGGCAATAATCGCTGTTGTTGTGAGTCTAACTTAGTATTTTTTTCCCACTATCAAATCAATTAAAATTAACGATAATCTATTATAAATACGATTTATAACTTTAAAATATGAAATAGATAATCACTACAACAGATTAAATATGTATGCATTCGTTACAGTAAAATTCTTCTTTATAGAGGCGGAGCCAGAATTTTAATCTTATGAGTTCTGAATTTTGAAACTACGATTTCAAGTGTTAATGACAAGGTTTTAGATTTAATATTTATATATATTTCATGAATTCAAAATACCAAATACACTGTTTGAGCAAAACCTACTGGGTTCAACCCAACTTGTAGGTCGACTTGTGCCTCCGCCCCTGCTTCTTTATGTTTTTTTCCCTTAATGTTTTTCTTAACCCATAACTAATGTAGCAACAGTAAAAAATTTCAACATTTTCAAATGAGACTCTTAAATCCTATGGCTGTACCAATATCCACGCTATTCTTAGCCCAAGGTTTTGAGTGAACCGGCCGGTTCATCCTTAAACCCTTGTCTAAGATTTAACAAACGTGGACAAGGCAGAGTGTGAAAACCCCCAAGAACCCACCAACACACACACACACACACACACACACACACACACAATTCACAGCAATTTTGATAGAGAAAACCGAAACCCCAAAAAAGCAATGCTGGAGAGCAGATTAATCTCAATCTTAAGGAAAAACAAAGATTTGGGTCACAACATTTCATCAAATCTTGGAAGCTGGGGTTTTACTGCAACAAAAATTTCAAATGGAACTTCTTTTTCAATATTGAATCAACAAAGGCTCATTTCTACTATCCCAAAATTTGCTCCTACAAGCAGAAGCTCTGTTGCGAGAAGTTTTGCTAATTATGGTTTAAGATCTTTTCATCACCTTAATCACACGGTTGGCTTTTTGTGCTTTTATTTTTGATAAAGTTGTCTTTTTTTTTTAATAGTTGTGATTTTCCCTGTAGTTGAGCTTAAATGAAGAAGTGAGGATTTATATGGCGGGACCCAACTTGTTTGGGATTGAGGCGTGATTGAGGCGTAGTTGTTGTGTTTTCCCCTGTAGTTCAGAAGTATATGATAGTTATATAGTAGCATTGTTGGATTATGTCACCTTTTTTGTTAATTGAACATGTTTGTTTAATGGATTTTATGAAAATTATGTATATATAATGCAGTCTTAGTTCTTGATATTTGTAATTCGTAATTTGCGAAATGGTTTACATTTATGCAATCTTCGTAATTTGTGTAATGGATTTTGCGGAGTAGTTTAGATGTGTTGATTATTTAGTGAATACATGAGAAAGGGGACATAAAACAGACTCACCTCTTACAATTACTGCTTTTAAAAAGTGTCTATCTATGTGCTTGTGAAGATACAGTACAAATCAAAGATAAATGAGGACTCCTCCTTTGTATATGTCCTCGTTCTACTATGTACGATTAGAAAAATAAGGAGAGTATTACACCCCTGTCCAATGCTCGTAACAAAAAAAAATCAATTACAACATAAAACCTATCCAGAAAACTATACACTGACATATTGATGAAGTTCCTTTAGCATGTCTGATTCTGAAAGTAGGAAGTTGTGCTCTGTCCATTTCTGAAGCTCCCCTTGCTTCCCTGAGCATATCCCGCTCTTTAAAAAACAGTTCTGTAATCACATGACCACTGTAATCGTCCTCCGCATTTTGCCAGAGCATCTGCTATTGTGTTGCCCTCTCCAAAACAGAGAGAAACTCTAATTGTTGCTGTTGTAATCCCTTCCTGATCTTCTTAATCTCATCCTACAACTCCCGTGGAGTTCAAACGGTTCCATTTATCATATTGACAAATAGTAAAGCATCCATCTACCATTTATCATGTTGATAGGTGAAGAAATATGCAAGAAAGAAATTTAGAAGTACTAGGGCAGATGTCTTTCCCGTTGCATCCTGTTTTCTGTCCATATATTTTCATCGTGACAGCCAAATTGATTTCAGGGTTTGCATAGAACATCTTTCAGAAAAATTTCCACAGTGGCAGCTTCTGCAGCTGAAAACAAGGAGGGATTGAAGTTCCTTGTAACTGCTGGACCCCATGCCCGGAAAATGGTTGGCATATGGCTTTTTGCATCTGCTGCTTGGGTCTTCAGTATGGTTGTGCTTGGTGGTGTCACACGGCTGACACGTTCTGGTCTTTCAATGACGGATTGGAAGTTCACTGGGAGCCTTCCTCCTCTAACAGATGAAGATTGGTTGGTTGAATTTGAGAAGTACAAGCAATCCCCCGAATACAAACGGTTAGTCCAAACAGCAGTATGTGCTCAATGTACTTCAATTTCTCTAATCTTAGACACATAGATGCTAAAACACTAGGAAAAGTAGTTTTTGTTTGGCTTCATGAACTTAATTTCGTTGTTAGCAGTGGAAAGCAAATGTGGACCGGAGGACCATTCCATATCGATTCTTTATTATGAAGATTATTATTGAATCCTATTTCTGGAGTTATTTTTGTATTGGGTTGCCTAGTGATTTGACTTAAATTTTAACCCTGACAGTGTGAATAAAGGGATGAACATTGAGGATTTCAAGTTCATATATTGGATGGAATATGCGCACCGAATGTGGGGAAGGGCCCTTGGTATAATGTTTGCACTTCCATTCTCATATTTTCTCCGTAAGGGATACATAACAGTAAGACTTGGACTTAGACTTTCTGGACTCTTTGCTCTTGGTGCTGGACAGGGGCTCATAGGTTGGTGGATGGTGAAAAGTGGTTTAGAGGTACTAAGCAAATTGATTTCATTTATGCCGTTGTTAAACTCACACAAGACACAGCGTTCTTTAAGTTTTGATTAAATTATTTTTTTCAACAGGAGCCACCATCTGATTATGTTGAACCAAGAGTAAGCCCTTACCGTCTTGCAGCTCATCTTACCTCTGCATTTGCTATTTATTGTGGACTCTTCTGGACGGCTCTTTCTGTTGTTATGCCTGAACCTCCTGCCGAATCGCTTGCCTATGTTCGTGGGGCTGCAAAAGTTAAGCGGCTTGCACTTCCTGTGGGCATCCTTGTCGGAATTACTGCTATCTCAGGAGCTTTCGTTGCTGGAAATGACGCTGTATGTAGCTAAAGTTCTCCATACCTTAGTTTTGTGCTTGCGCAGGTTAAGTGTTTGATGGTTTGTTGCTGAATTTCGAGAGACTAAGAAAATGATAGTAGTTTATTGTGTTCATATTATTCTCTTAATAAGTTTGGTAAAAGGGAATTCATCATCAAAATATTGGCTGAACGAGTTAACTTCCAGGGCCGAGCATTTAATACTTTTCCAAAGATGGGAGATACATGGATTCCTGATGATATCTTTAGTATGAAACCTATTATGCGCAACTTCTTCGAGAATACGGCAACAGTTCAGGTAAACTTCTGTTTCTGAACTTTCCAGTTTATCTACTTTTAAAAGATCAGATAATTTAATCTTGACATGAAATCTATCTCCATAGTTAGCACCATAAAGAAGAACTGGTAGAAAAGAGTGTAGTCATGGAGGTCATTTTTTATGTTGCTGTTCATAAAAAATTATTTAAATTAAAAACTTTGTTGCTGTTGACAGTTGGATATTCTGAGGTCCTTTGTTCAAGCCTGACATTTTTCTTGCTAATTTTATTTGATCGAGTAATGAGATAACAATGGGCCAAAGAAAAAACACCCGTATACAAGAAGTATACCAAAAATAGAAAACCTTACCAAATGATATGGTTTTCTACAAACGACAGCCAATCTTCTAGATCTACAGGGACCTCATGGATGCACCAAAAATAAATAAGACATAAAAGGCTATTCCTCAAGTGTACTAATTTTGAAATAGAGGATACTAATGGTCAATTCAGAAATTTAACAAAGTCTATTTCCTGGCCTAATTTTTATCAGAAGAGACTGAGTCAAGGTGCCTGTATGTTTCTTTAAGTAATTGCTTTGGCGTATGCAGAAGGGCAGGAGTCAATGTGTTTGGGATTTTCGTTGTTAAGTTTTTGCATTTGACTAGCCTTCTAATTTAAATACAGAACCAAAAATAATTGGTGAATTTGATTTGTTTTACTACTTAATAGGTATGTCATCTCTCTCTCTCTCTCTCTCTCTCTCTCTCTCTCTCTCGTGATAAAGCTTTGACAAAGTTTAAGTTTCTGGACATTGAGCCAGACTTGTTATATGCACTTGCCACAATAGCAGAACTATGATTAGAATGCCAGTTTAAGCAGTTTTTGTGAATGCGGAAACTTCTAGATACACGCTCTTTATGACGAATTTCATTCTTGTCTTTTGCAGCTTGATCATCGTATACTTGCCACTGCTACTTTAGCTGCAATAGGTGGGTTATGGTGGTCAACCAGGAAGCTGGATATGCATCCTGCTGTCCGACACTTAATTGGAAGCACCATGGGCATGGCTGCTCTGCAGGTATTAGCACTGCATCGTCGAATATTCCCCGATGGCTATTTCTTCTTCTTGTTGTTGTTTTTAAAAAAAAATCTATTACATAAAGGGGGAAATGATAGTGAGATTGAACGCACACCAATTGTGTGGAAGACTATCACTGGTCTGGTACCATTAGACTACTGTAAGTTGTGGTTGAACCATTTTGATTTCAAATGCAGGTAACGTTGGGCATATCTACTCTTCTTTCATATGTCCCAGTTTCTCTAGGAACTGCTCATCAAGCAGGAGCTTTGACTCTTTTAACATTCATGATCCTGCTCAATCACACTGTGCGACGGCCTTCTCCATCACTTCTCAAGACGTTACCTTCAGTCGCAAAAATGGTTTGATGTTGATACCACAATTTCTTATAGAGCATTGATGTTGTCAGGCATTCTAAATGATACCTATTTTGCGATCCTTGCGCAACTTGCAGATCAGAAAAAATGCATTTCTTTCTGCCCCTCTTGTTCTCATTTGTTCTTGGGAACTTTAGAATGATTAATCTTGTAAAGAACCAGCAATCTTGTAGTTTTGTCAATGCTCATTGAATGAGCCATTAGAAAATGAGCAGCATCCAGCTTTAATAAAGGAGTTCTATGAAAATAAACATTTTGTATATTACAGTGCTATGGTTCCCCCCCCCCCCCCCCCAATTTAAAGGTGTCTGCATCATGAAAAACTGCAGACTTTGAATTTGCCTGTATCAACAAACTGGGTCAAGACCCTCAGGCTTTGTTCTAGTGGTAAGACCACAACTTATGATGTGGCGTATGTCACGAGTTCCAATTCTGCTACAGACAAAAGCTTGATATTTAAGTGGAAAATGGTTAAGGAGTGATCCATTATCCAATGAGTTATGAACATGTGCTATTGGTTCTCGGGAATTCATCGATTATAAAAAACGAAAAAATTAAGTTTCTACTGGTTTCCTAAAGAAAGGTGTTACTATTTGGCAAATAATACTAAGATATTTACCATACAACTTCTATGAGATGATGTGGTTGATCGTCGCATGGTTAATCCAGCAGGTGCGTAATTCAACAGAAAAAAATGAGATAATGTAATATCTTAGATNATATATATATATATATATATATATATATATATATATATATATATATATATATATATATATATATATATATATATATATATATATATATAACCTTGTTTAAATAGTTCAGCGTTACCAATGTGAGTAATATGAGCTTTCTCCCCCATAGGCAAGTGTACTCTATCTCTGATGCACCTATCTGTGCTCTTGGTATTGTCAAGCAATTCTAGACTAGAAGCAATCTGATGAGTTGCCCCTGAGTCTACAATCCAATCTCTGTCCTTTTGATCACATTAGGCTAGTAATCTTACCTGTTGTATTTGCTTGACATTCTCAAGAATCCTTGCCGAGGAGGCTGAGTATCTGGCTATATTGCTCATCAGTGAGTAATATCCTCTGTCAGCTGGCTTCATGAATTGTTCACCTTCAACTGTTTGAGAGGATGAGCCTACATCTGCATGATTCACAACAACAAGTGACTCTCTTCTCCAGTTGTCTGGTTTTCCTCGACCATAATTTTGAGTTCCAGCACCAACGTTCTTCTTTTGATCAATATCAGATGGATGGCCAATGAGTTTGTAGCAATTTTCTTTTCTTTGGTATGGTTCCTCATGTGACAATGCTCACATTGCATAAATTGCTCCCTTCCTCAAAAACCTCAACCTCTTCCTGCTTGCATTGCCACAACATCAACTTTATCAGTCACATTATTAGCACCAACTATTTGTTGACTCTCATCTTGTATAATCATAGCATATGCTTGATTGAGATTTGGTGCAGGGGTCTTCATCAGGATTTGTCTACGTACTTGATCATATGAATCATTTAAGCCACTTAGGAATTGCATTACTCGCTGTTGGTGCATCATTTCCACATTCTCCTTTGATTTTGGGCACCCACAGTTAGAGAATGGAGCTAAAACATCATATTTTCGTTTTCATATTCCCGTGATTTTGGGTACCCACAGTCCATAATTTTCTCGCTCGCCGAAAACATGGAGCTGGGCCAGAGAAGAGTTGGGAATTAGGATTTCAGTTTATTTTAGTTAGTGGGTCGGGTTTATTTGGGTGAACGGGTTAAATTATCTTAAATAGATGACCATATTTAAATTGTGAGAAAAAAAATCCACATAAGCGTCATGTAGGAAAACAAAAGTGGGACGTGGGGATTAACGGATGTGGGGCAAATATGATCTTGAAGTATAACGGTAAGAACAAATATATCAAAAAAGTATAATGAAGAGCAAATGTAATCTTTTTTGAAGAGTACAGGGGCAAATATGACCCTTTTCCGATATATATATATATATATATATATATATAATTTTTATATATCGGCTGAGAATTCGACCAGTTCTTTGTATAAAGATCCCTAAAATGAATCACGAAGAAACTTGGGTTAAATTTGCATGTTGTTGAAAAATACATACGGATAATTTACACAAAGCAAAGATCACTTTTAGCTCGCACCAAAAGCAATTTACTCGAGTAGCTGTAAATATGTATAAAATTTATATATTTTTTTGTATATAATATACTTTTATATATATATATATATATATATATATATATATATATATTGATTATTATTTTGAAAGGGGCTATATGATGCCATTTTCCCTTTTTCCACCAAAGCTCCGAATAGTAAGGTCTGACCCGATTCCATAAAATGGAAACCTTCTGTCTGCCCCGTTAATATTCAGGGTTTATCACTTAAACCCTAAACTACACCTCTGCAATTTCACTTCTTTCTCCTTCTCTTCAAACAAAAGAAAAATGGCGGCCTCAGATACAATTGAGAACATGTACGACGTCGCATTGAAGCCTCGGCTACTTTGGTCCCTTCTCAAAGAGTACGTCCCTGATCTAAAGCATCCGTTTCGGAGCCCTTCAGTTCTCTCCTACGTCGTTTCTACCATTAAGACTCAGCGCTTACTCTCCGAATTGGCTCCACCGGAATCTGATCAAAAGTTGATTGAAAACTGGACGTCCGCCGTCGATTCATGGATCAACCGAGTGGTCGCTCTTGCCTCCAGCGACACGGTGAATAATCTTAAAAAACCGTTATACTATATGAATTGTCCCTAACTACATACATTTGTTGCTTCTAAGTTTGTAACTATAGTTTGCAAATTTAATAATAAAGAATCGATGATAAGAAAGCACATAATTTTAAGAAAGAAAGAAAGACTTTTGAAATGTATGGTCTAAAACAAGCTACTCGTGTGACCTAGTGGTCAATGATGTTGGTTGAGAACCATGAGTGTCAGGTTCAAATCCCAATGGAGGCAAAAATTTCTTCCTATCTTTCCAAGCCTTCGTTGACCCGAATTACCAGGGCTCTGGAATTAGTGGAAGTTCCTGCAAGCTGGACCGGACAAACAGTTATAAAAAAAGTAAATTGTGCTACATAAATTGGGCCAGAGGGAGTAATGTTTTGACCTTTTGCAGCAGGGTCTGTTCCTTTTGTCAGCTGAATCTATTGACAGGATAATGAAAACCTTATTCTGGTTTTGACATGGTTCCTATAAACTGATAAGCATATTTTTTTTCCTTGAGCTGATAACATGGTTCCTATAAAGCATATTGCAGTTTATGAACTTTGTTATGTTGGATTTTATGTGTGTTGTGTATCAGGATTACGAGTTTTTTTTTTGTGATTGTTTGTGTTGCAGCCAGATAAATGCTGGGCTGGTGTATGTTTGCTCGGGGTGACGTGTCAAGAATGCAGTAGGGAGCGTTTCTTAGCTTCTTATGCTTCATGGTTTAACACACTCTTACTCCACCTTCAGGTACTCAAGCTAATGGTTTATTGATAAGAATTCTTTGTGTGATCTTCATTTGCTTGGTGAGTTATGTAAAATGGATTCACATTCCTGTTTTAGTTGAAGTTCAAACATTTGCCACTTATTATGGTTACCAAATATTTTTTCTCATAGTTCGTGTTAGATGACGGAGTTTATTAAATATTTGACTGAAAGTGAAAGAGCTATTTTTGGCAAACTTAAGGAAAAAACTGCTCAGGTGTATAGTTCAGGGACCATTTTGAACCTACCTCCAAACATAAGAGACCATTTTTGTCATTTTCTCGAAAGAGTACCTTTAGATGTTACTATATCTATAGGGAGTAGAACTATGATCTGAAATGCAGGAAAAGGTTGTATAAGTTGTGTTGTTATCATTATCAACTATACCTCAAGATGACCTATTTCAAACAAAGAAAAAAAAAAAAAACTATACCTCAAGATGACTGATCATGTTGACAAATTGACATCATCGGAATAAAAAGTAGAGTAACTGGGACTTCTAACCACTGAAAGTTCTAATCATTTGTTTTACTCAGCCTGATAAATTGGTGCCTTGGTATTGAGCAGGTCAATCCTATATGTTCTATTCATTAATCAGTGAAGATTAGCAAACAGTAGATTGACTACAGCCAACCTCTTATAATCTTTTCCAAGGTGTTTCTTTATATGAATGTGAAAAATTAATGGACATTCCTTTCTTTTTTGTTTGGTGGGTACTTGGACTAGTCCCCTGCAGATTCCCACTTTGTCAAGGTAGCTTCTTGTGCATCCCTGTCAGATTTATTCACAAGGTTCGTTTGGTAGCTTTTGATGTCAAATTTTTCTTTTGTACTCAATGAGTCTATGTTTAATGGAGAGGGCTATTGGTTGCTCATAACTTGGAAAAACTGTTTTGATGTATGTCAATGGAAACCTCTTGCTTATGCTTACATCGTTGATGCTTTATGAAATCATTGTTTTCTGTGCAACATAAGGAGGTTTTGTGTAACTGAGGTTTGCACATTAAATTTTCTTTCTGATCTTAATGGTTTCCGGAAGTAAACTACTCATCATATGGATTTTTTCAGTATGATACGGCATTTATGTGGAGTTAGTAGCTTGCCCACCTTCCCAGTGATATGGCTATGGGTTTAAACCCTGAAAGTAGCTGCTGCAGCGAGTGAAATATTAAGATTTGGTGCATGATGTAATTGAAGGAGCACCAGTTAATTGGACCCTTATAGAAAGAAAAATGTCTACTTCAGTGTAATCCTAAATTAATAAAGTTGGAGCTCGTGTAACTAACTTAAGAATGCTGCAAGACTGAGCAGACAGACATTTCCGGTCTTTTAGATGTTCAGATCTCAGGATTAGCTATTTTACTTTGTAAATGTTCAGGCTGGGAAAAGTGGAAAGTGTTTACTTCCATTTGTGCAAACTAAGGAACAGAACTAAAAGACTGGTCAACGTTTTTGCAACTTACTTGGCAAGCTTTTTAATTGTTTTAAATCTGTAGCAAGTTCAATGTTTCTCCCTTGGGGCATTTTTGCAACTTACTTTGGCAAGATTTTCACTAATTTTAAATTTGTAGCAAGTTCAATGTTTCTCCCTTGAAGCATTTTGCCCTTTAATGTAAATTCTGTTGGATAGCATTAGTCTGACAACATTTATGCAGAGGCCTGTAAGAAGGGTCTAGGCTGGCCTTGTGACTTTTGATGATTTGTCTGATAAAAAAGAAATGTGCCTTGGCCTTTCTGAATATCAGGTTGAGTGGATTGCCCAATGCAAAGAAAGATGGTATATCACTCGGTACAAAACTTATTCAACAATTATTGAAGCTGCTAGATGAGGATACATTTGATGCTGTATGGGTTAGTAAAACTAGCTGAGCAGTTCGTTATTTGAAGTATTCAGTTAATTTTGCATACTGCGTTGGAAGTGGTTGCTTGCCTTTGTTTTAGAGTTTTTGACTCTTGCAACCGGTGCAGGAAGAAGCTATTTTTCTGTTGTGCACCATTTTAGATATCTTCCCATCTTCCATTCAACGGCATTATGATGGTGTAAGTTCTTTGTTGATTTCATGATTTTTTCTTTTTTCTTTTTACTTTGCGTAACATTAAAACTACTCTAAGGATTGCTCATTCGGATCCAAGTTCATAATGAATCAATGTCTAGTTTGTTCATCAAGATCAAGATAGAAATGGAAGCATGAGATACACTAATTAAGGTTATTACGAAACTGTTTCCTGTGATATTATTTTTTTTCTTCTTATTGATGACATTGGTTCTTAGGGTCGCATTCATTTGCCATTATTCAAGGTTTAGATTGTTGTTTCTCTTTCTAACTTTTGTTCTTTGGAGAATCCTAATCATGATATCGTGTGTATTTCAATATAGATGCATTTGTTGAAGTGGTAATTTTGGCAGGTTGAGGATGCTGTTGTTTCGAGGCTCATGTCAGGCAAGTGCAGTCCTAGTATGTTGAAGGTGAGACAAAAACTAGACGGTTTATTTGAATTCTAGCTGGAATGTGATATAGCCAAAGAAGAGGACTCATCTAGTTTTAGTTTTCAGAAGCTTGCTTGTTGCTTGGGTTTGCTACCAATATCAAGGGGGGATGAGGATAGCTGGTTATTGATGATGCAGAAGATCATGCTATCAATCAATATTCAGCTGAATGCTGCCTTTCAGGGTCTAGAGCAAGGTGATTCTTGAATATTGATCGACTATCCTAACTATTCATGGCAGGAGTTCTAACTGAGATTCATCTTTATAAATATATTTGTAGATACTAGAAGTACTGAGGCCATGAGATTGCTGCTTCCCCCTGGGAAAGACCCACCGCTTCCATTAGGGGGCCAATCTTTGTATAGTCAAACTTCAGACAAAACAATGAGGCCTGAGCACTTGCAAATCTCCAGAATCTCTACCCTGATCTTTTGTTGTTGTAAATTGCTTACTACTTCTTACCCATTTCAGGTCAGAATCTGTGGTCACGTACAACTTCTAATTTAATGAGAGTTCATGATCAATTTTTTTTCCGTAGAAGTGGTGCAAGTTATAGAAGTATTGAGGCATTATCTTGATTTTTTTTCTTGCTTACTAGGTGTCTATGCCTGTACGTCCATTAATAGCTCTTTCTCAAAGAGTGCTGATGGTTGATGGTTCCTCATCACCAGGCATCTCCTACATGACTACAATGAAACAAGAATTTATTTGTTCAGAACTCCCAGTCTTACATTCACGCATATTGGATCTTCTTACATCGATTGTTAAGGGACTGGGCAGGTGAGCTTTTCCATATTTGTTCTTCTATCTTGTTTCAGTTGAATAACCTTTATTCGTTTCGCTATCTTTGTCCCAAAGTGAGTTGATTCTCTTGGCGTAGGATAAAATACCATCTCGGGTATGCACAATCTAACTGGATCATTATTAATGTGTGTTCATGTTTTAGTTTTAGTCCTGTGCCTTTAATAATTTGGCTAATCTGACTTGTAGAAAGATCAGTTTTCCCACGGTCATCTTAAAGTAAGGGAGTGAATAAAAAAGCCTGATCATCGGGAATCATTTACATTCACCCGTTGGCCATCTTGGGAAAGGAGAGAAGAAAAGTCCTTTTTTCTTAACTTAAAAAAAAGTCTTTATTAGTCACTCTTTTTTGTTTTCTTAAATATCACCATTTCTCTGGTTATGTTGGCTAAGTATGTGTTTGTTGCATCCTTGCTTCACCTAATTTTGACCATACCTTTGGTTTTTGAACGCCAACCTGCTCTGTCGCTATTTTCTATTGTTTGGTAAGTTCAACCTGTTCTATCATTATTTAGCCATTTAAAATTGTCTATGTTTTCCCTTTTTGTTTTTTTCCTTGATTTCAGTTAGTAAATGTATTGTTCTGTTAGAATTTAAATATTATGGTCAATAACTAGTACATAGTTGGATAAAATGTTAGTAAACCTTATAACACATGTTGGGCGTTTACCCCATGCATGGATCTGTAAGACCAGTTCAAAAGAAAAGTATAGTACATGTTTTTTAAAAATTTACTTGATTATTGAATTTTACTATGATTCCTGTTCCCGTATTGGATAATCTATTAGAAGGATACTAACCCTAAAGTTGGGCCACTTTTCTCTCTTTTGCAGCCAGTTGTTCCCTCATGTTGCCTCTTTAATACGACTCCTGACCAACTACTTTGAGACGTCTGCTTTGCCTGAGCTAAGGATAAAGGTGTACGCAATTATGAAAGTTCTGCTGATGTCACTGGGGGTTGGTAGGCATTTTAAATATTTGACAAGTTTGTACTTCTTTCTTTTGGCCTCTGTTTATGCAAATAAACATCTGCCTAACCTAGAGGCTGGGTTGTCCTTGTGCATGTCCCTAAATGCTAATAAGCTTTACATAATTTAGCTGAGACAGTAAATAAATCTTCTCGGAACAATGAGATAATTTTCTTCGGCTCACTACATGTAGTCAGTCCTGAAATCTTTTTTTTGATGAAGTAAGGAGAATTCATTAAAAGCATCCAGCGGATGCAGGCAAAAGATTACAATTAAGAGAGATGGTGTCTGCTCATATACACAACAAAACTATTCTATTACTAAGGAGTAGACACAATCAAAAAATTGAACAGAACTAATTACAGGAGCCTGATTTAGCCAACTAAACAAATTCAATAAGCATTTTGCTTTGACTACATGGGTCGGAGTTGAGATCCCATCAAAACATCTACGGTTCCTTTGCTTCTAGATGCACCAAAAGATAGCAGCAGGTACCATTACCCAAATTTTTTTGATGGATTTACCAACTCTCCATGAACACCAACATTCATATACTTCCTTAATGCTCTTAGGCTTGACCCAGGCTAGTCCAAAAATAGAGAGGAACATGTTCCAAATATCACATGCTAAAGGACAATGCAAAAAGAGATGTCTAACACTTTCAGAATCCAAATTGCACATGTAACGCCTATTCACCATTGGTATACTCCTTCTGCTGAGGTTGTCTTGAGTGAGGCATGCTTCATTTAAGGCAACCCAACTGAAACAAATCACTTTAGGAGGCATTTTTGTTCTCCAAATTAGTTTCCATGGCCAATTGTTTACAGATCATTGTTGGAGCATAGGTGTGCATATGCTTTCTTCACTGTAAATTTCCCGTCCCCCCATTCCAGTTTGTCCTTCAGCTGGGGTTCGACAGCAATCTGTGCTAGTTTGGCCAGCAATTCCATTAGGTCATTTATCTCCCAATCTTGAAAATGTCTCCTGAATTGAGGGTCCCACGAGTTGTTCTGCCAACATTGTTCTACAGTGGATTCTTGATCTACTGCTAGTAGGTACAAATTTGGAAATTGATCTTTTAGTGCCATTGTTCCCAGCCACTTGTCTTTCCAAAACTTGATGAGAGTTCCACTTCCTAACTTGAGTTTTGAGTTAAGTTGGAACACATCCCATAAACTGGATGTGTTTCCATAGGCCTGTACCATGAGGTGATCTGCTATGTCTTGTGCACCAGTTGTTCCTCACACCATGTTTAGCATTAATCACTAATTTCCACAAACCGGGGTCCTCCAAATTATATCTCCAATGCCATTTCATTAGCATACTCTTATTAGCTAATGCCAAATCTTTAACACCCAATCCTCCATGCTCCTTTGGTAAAATAACCTTTTGCCATTTAACCAAATAAAATTTGTGACTTTGACTGTTGCCTTCCCATAAGAAGTTTCTTCTAATTTGATCTAGCCTCTTCTTCACTTTAACTGGAATTGGGAATAATGACATGAAGTAGGTAGGAATACTATCCAACACACTGCTAATAAGCGTTAATCTACCCCCCATAGAGAGGTATTGCATTTTCCAGGAGGCCAATCTTTTCTCAAATTTCTCAATAACCCCACTCCAGATTCCTTGTGATTTGTATGATGCTCCCAATGGTAGGCCTAGGTATGTAGTGGGGAAGGATCCCACACTACAACACATTATATCAGATAGCTCCTCCGGACCAGGAACATCATTAATAGGAAAAATTGTGCTTTTTGACATGTTCACTTGTAAACCTGATATGGCTTCAAAAATCTTAAGTGTGAGATTCAGGTTCATCACTTGTGATCTCTCAGCCCCACAAAATATAAGAGTGTCATTCGCATAAAGAAGATGTGAGACTAAGATTGAGTTATGTGCATCATTCCCCACCCTAAATCCTTCCATCCAGTGTAGCTGATTTGCTTTGTCAATCATTTTGCTGAGCCCCTCCATAGCTAGGATGAACAAAAATGGAGAGAGAGGATCACCTTGTCCGAGACCTTTCTGAGGAGAAAAGAAACCAACAGGCCCACCATTGATCAAAATAGAGTATTTAACTGTGGTAATACAAAATTTGATCCACCTAATCCAGACTTCTCCAAAACCCATTTTCGTTAGAGCAGTGTTGAGATATGACCAATTTAGTTGATCGAAGGCTTTTTCAATATCCAATTTGAACAGAAGACCAGGCTGCCCTCCATAGCTAGGATGAACAAAAATGGAGAGAGAGGATCACCTTGTCCGAGACCTTTCTGAGGAGAAAAGAAACCAACAGGCCCACCATTGATCAAAATAGAGTATTTAACTGTGGTAATACAAAATTTGATCCACCTAATCCAGACTTCTCCAAAACCCATTTTCGTTAGAGCAGTGTTGAGATATGACCAATTTAGTTGATCAAAGGCTTTTTCAATATCCAATTTGAACAGAAGACCAGGCTGCCCTGATTTCAACTTCCAATCCAAAACCTCATTGGCTAACAATGCTGCATCGGTGATCTGTCTTGATTTTATGAAAGCATTCTGGTGTCCCGTTACCAACTTTCCTGTCACACCCTTCAACCTTTCTGCTAGGATCTTGGAAATAATTTTGTAGACACTTTCAATTAGACTGATTGGTCTATAATCTCTCAGTTCCACAACCCCTTTCTTTTTAGGGATTAGGGCTATGAATGATGCATTGCATGATCTTACCATCAGTCCGGTTTGGTGGAAATGTTGGATAGCACTCATAAGGTCCTGTTTGATCGCGTCCCATGTTTTTTGATAGAATGCCATAGTATATCCGTCTGGACCTGGAGCTTTGTCTGGAGCACTTCCAGTGATTGCTTCCAGTACCTCACAGTACCTCAGACCCCTCAAAAGGTCTTTCCAGCCACTTTTTTTTCTCCTTTGTGATTGATGCTACATCATCCAGTCTTGCTGTTGGCCTCCAAGTCTCATTTTCTGTGTACAATTGATGGTAAAAGCCTAGGATTTCACTCTTGATTAAGTCTTTATCTTCAGTAATGTCACTGCCCACTTTCAAACTGTCAATGCAATTTGATCTTCTGTTAGAGTTTGCAACTTTGTGGAAGAATTTGGTGTTCCTATCTCCCTCTTTGAGCCATAGGCACCTAGACTTTTGCCTCCATGATACTTCTTCTGCTTTGGCTATTTGTTGCATCTCCTGTTGCAGCCTTGAGAATTTTTGTTTCTCTTCCAAGGATTGGGGTCTCCCTTCAGTGATCTGTTGTAGCGAGAATAGGTCCTCCAAAATTTTGTTCTTTTTTGCATCTAACTTCCCCAATTCCTCCCTATTCCAAGTTGTAATATCTTTCTTGAGAAGCTTCAAATCTGAGTCAAAATTAAGTCTGGACTGCCATTTACTACATAGCTTTGCCACCATGCCTTCACTCTATCCAAGAATCTGTCAATACCTAGCCACATGTTTTCAAATTTAAAGTACGACGGATTAGTGCCCCAATCTCCACTTTCCAACAGGATAGGAATGTGGTCAGAAATGATCTTTGGAAGAGCAAGTTGCTTGACATTGTTGAAAGTGTCATTCCATTCAGAGGAGAGATAAAAAATCTGTCTATTCTTGAGGCTTGGATGCTTTCCTTCCCTCTAGACCATGTGAAATGCGCCCCTTGGAGTGGTAGATCTACTAAGCATAAGTCATTGATTACATCTGAGAATTCCTTCATTGCCTTGGATCTTCTCACACAATTGTGTCTTTCACTTTCAAACCTACATACATTGAAGTCACCATCAATTACCCATTGAATATCCCAGATTCCTCTGACAGCCCCAAGTTCGTGCCAAAGGATTTCCCTCTCCAGATTCGTGTGCGGCCCATATACTCCTGTGAAGCCCCATCTGAAGTTCACTGAAGAGTTGTCAAATAAGCATGAGATAGAGTAAGACCCGTGTTGAACTTCAATGCAATTCCGTTGTCTCTTGTCCCACAATATTATTATACCGCCTCTCGTACCACTAGCCTGGAGTTCTGCCCATCCAACCCATCTAGAGCCCCAAATCTGTCTTGAAAGTTGCTCATTCCATTCATCAATTTTTGTTTCTTGTAAGCAGAGTATATCTGGTTTCCATTTTCCTGTCAAGGACTTCACAATATCCTTATTCTCTTGGTCGTTCAAACCCCTGATGTTCCAGCTTATTATTTTGACTTTCATCCAGAAAAGGAATGGTATTTCCTTCTCCTTCTCCCGTCATAATTCACTAGACACACCAATCTTTTAGCTTCGTTCTCTTTTTTCTTTTTTGATTTTTTCTCCCCATCTGTTAGTTTCCCTTCTTTGTTTGCAGTTGATGTTGTCTCCTCTCTTCCATTCTTAGGATCATACCCAGTAATTCATGTTTAAACCCAACTGCATTAACCCCAAATACCTTGCATGCCTTCCCCAATACTAACTTGGTCCACTTGGATGTTTCTACAATTGTAGGGTTTTGCACCATCTGATCTCCAGAATCGTACCATGGAAGAGAAAGATAGTTGTTGGTAGTGTGAGCACAGAACTCTGAGTCTGAATCACTTACAGGTGGTGGATGTAGCTCTGCAATCTGTCTTGACATGCGTAAGAGAGGAAGTCTCTGCTCTGAATTAGAGTCCGCTTCATCGTCTGCTTTAATAGGTTGCTCCATGGTGGCTTCAGTTGGAAGAGGCCCAATATTCTGATGCTTGGCAGTAATCGAAATAGTATTAGAAGGGGCTATTGTTATTGGGCCTTTAACTCTCCAGTATTGCTTGTGTTGTCCCCTATTCCTTTTTCCCCTTTTAATTTCTTGGGCCTGTAAAATAATATATCTGATCCATAGCCTTTGTGCCCGAAGACCAATCTGATATTGTCTCCTGTTTCTTTTTATTTTGCTGGGTCGGGTTGGGTCCAACCCTAGTTTCTTGGGCTTTTTTAAAATTTGAAATTGGTCTTCTTCCCACATGAGAAACCACGTGCGTACAACTACAGGGATTGAAAAATTCGAGAACATCGCTGCAACTCCCTTGGAGTAACCTTCCCGGTGACCTTATCAACAATTTGTGTGAACTCATCTAGTAATATGTTGATTTTGAAGTGCCAATCTTCTATCTCCACTATCACTGTTGCCGGAATTTCCGATAAAGAGGGTTTAACACAGATTCTTGCCCATAAAATGTTGGATTTTTCCTTGGTATCGACATCAGTTCCCACAAAACCGCCACAAAGATCACCGATGGATCGGAAAGTGCTTTCTGACCATGCGTGTAAGAGGAACACCGAAGGCTCTCACCCATGTGTGTTCCTGCCTCTGATGAGCCATTTTTGTGCAAGAAACTGGAGACCACCATTGAAGGGATAGTCTTCTCCCATTCCAAAACCATTCCCCTGCTTTGACTCTCGTGGCTTCTTGTTGGGATGGAAGAATAAACAAATACTGGTTGTGAGCAATCTGTGAGACTCTAATTCTAGCAGTTACTTTCCATCTGTTGGTAAACCAGGTTTGGATAAACTCTGATTTAGGGCTAGAGCTGTAAGGGTCATTGAGGGTTCCAACCAAACATCTTGACAGAAAATTCGGATTGTTATTGCCGTTAAACATTTTAACTTTGACCATATTCCCTATCACTTCAGCTTCGTGCTCCTCTGGCTCCTTCCAATCTTAGATCTTGGCTGCTTCCATATACGAAATCTCCGGTGTGGTGAAATGTTGGGAGACATTTGGTTTACCCAGAAAGTGCAGTATCTTCCTAGCAATTTCCCTCCAGCCGGAGTTGTACCCAGATTCCGGGATAATAATGGAAGATTTTTTAGCACCCAGCCATGCCTCAATCCTCACGAACCTCCCATAGCAATTGAAATTCTGATATACCCTGTACACATACGCTTGGATCTTTCTTCCCCATCTTCTACAAAGGTCACCTGTCCCCAGTGAGGCTTGCTGAAGTTGCTCACAGACCCATCTGAGAAAAGTAAAGAGAGAAGAATTTTCACGTTTCCCGAGAGAGAGTGGATTATTATCTTTAATCCAAGTGCTTTAGTCAGTCCTAAAATCATTATTCCTCATTAGGTAGTGGCTTCTCCCTAATTCAAGGAATCCGTCCATGTTCTGTGCTCTAAATGCAGAGTTTCTTTAGTGTTTTTCAATACCTCTTGTAGCTATAATTACTGGATGGTAAATATTCCTTATATGTATCACTAATATATTATATATATGTTGTAAGCCTTATGCTTGCTAGAAGTACCTCCAGTAGGGAGTACCCAAATGATAGACAAAGTAAATATCCTGGGCTTTTTTGTTCAGAAGAAAAGTTATCCTTTAGTATGAAAAACTTTAGTCAAGCTCAGGCAGGGAAGTACTTCGTCTTTTGTTAAGCTCACTGGCAGGTGATCAGTGTTCATATTAGATTCTTATGTTCCATTTCCCTGCATGTATGTCAGTTAAATCTAGTGCTCCGAGCTGGCTGTGCATTCAGCGGAGTGGTGATTCTGATAGTGGTTGTGATTTTGATTACAAGTCTGTCGCTGACTGCAGCAACTTTAATTTGGTAGGGATATCTACACACCTAACCGATGTGATTGTTAACAATGCATTGATGGATTTGGACGAGAGAGACATATCTCCCATTGCACAACAGAAGTTACATCCAGAGACAATGAAAAAAAATTCCCACAAGAAGAGGAAGCATGCTAGTACAAGTAATTCGCTTGAGGAGCAGCCTGATAGAGATGTTTTTGAAATGGAAATGTCCCCAAACATGGCTTCATTATCTGTTAAGATAGCTGCACTAGAGGCATTGGAAGCCCTTCTTTCCGTGGTATGCTTAATTTTGCTCTCACTATGGACTTCTTACAAAATGTGGTTTTTAAGAAAAGAGTTGTGATTTAATTTTTTAAGTTTTTGTAAAGAGTTGCAAGCTATTCTGTAATAGCATGAGTACTAAAGTTAGAAGATAAGGCTGATTCTTTGATGAATTTGAACTTCTAAAGTTATAAAAGCAGTGTCTCAATTTGGTAATATCATATAAGAAAAAGTATTGAAAAGTGTAAAGATGAAGTTTCATGTTAGAGATTTACACCATCTTTGGACAAATCAAAATAGAAAGTAGGGCTCAAAAAGGGTATGACTCGACATTTCTAATGCCCGGTAATCAATACTTCCATGAAGATTCTTCAGCAGTTATTAGAGGGAATATAAGCATACCCTCACCAGACACATACACAGACAAAAGAATTTCTAATGCTTGCCCTTCATTTTACTTGTTAAAGCTTGGCTCTCTACCTGCATTCTTGCCTGGGTGCTTTCAAAATTTAAATTTTAATGTGAATCAGATTTGTGGTAAGAGAAAAATATTTTCCAGCTATTAGCTTGTGAAAGTGGCTCTTCCTTTTTCTCGAGAAGAGATTTTAGCCTAGGGTTGTCTTATTCTTGGGATGACAGTTGATGTTTATTCTGAATGAGCTGATTTTTCCTAGAGTGAGCTGCACCATGGAAGTGTTCATTGCACATCAGAAAATCGTTTATGCACTCTCTTAAGCATCTGCAAAATCAGGAGATGGTACATTAGAGCTTCAATTCCTTAGTTCTCAGTTGAAATCATCCATTCAGTTCTCACTTGAAAGCGTCCTTTTCTTATCACTTTATACCTATATCTAATCCATTTTTTATTACTGATTATCTTACTTGATTTTACGGCTGCAATAAGGTTTATTTGTCTCTTGATTTTAATGTCTATTGATATTCATCTGATATCTGAGGTAGTAGTCTGTAACATTTGTTCACCAATGTGAGTCTGCTTGAGTCTGTCATTATATTTCTCATATGCTATGAAATTGTTTTCTTTTTAAATTGGTACTCGTCACCCGCCTGTCAATCTCCTTAATCCATATAATAATTATAATTGCATTTAACAAAAATCATATTCTAGGATAATAGTGAGCATGAAAATTGCATACTGGTTATATGTTGCTATGGTGCCTAAATTACAAGTATACACACGCATGCACACCCATTTGTATCTATCTCCAGAAGTTGTTCTTGATGGCAAGTATCTTATGTTTGTCATTTTAAGGGTGGTTCTTGGAGATCCGAGAGTTGGCGAGCAAATGTTGATCACCTTCTTTTGGATGTTACCAGAAATGCTTGTAAAGGAGGGTGGGCCAAGGATGACAGAGGTGAACTGGTTCCTGGCTCACCGACCACTACCTGGGGAGACTATCAAATTGCAGCTTTACGAGCACTTCTGGCTTCTCTCATCTCTCCTGGCCGCACTCGTCCACAGCACCTATCTCAGGGTCTTGAACTTTTTCGCAGAGGTAGGATTGCGACTTTGAGGTGATTGTACATATATTTTTTTAAACAGCTGAAACCTTCTATGCTATTCCAGGCATATCTAAAACAACTCCCTTAGACAATACACAATATAGCAAGTAAGAATTATTGCGCATGAAATTTATTAACCAAGCTGCCGTGTGCCTGACACAGCCTTGTCAGTCTTCTTCTGTCTCGTTTGCTAAATGTACTAAAAACATAATCTGATCAAGCAGAGTTAATATTCTTGAGATTGAAAGTTAAACTAGTAGATGTATGGGCGTGGTAAGAGAGGAAAACGATGTGTTGAAATTTTGATCTCATAATGATTTGTAAGTTGCATAGCTATGGGGACTGGAATTTTTAACAATGGTTTGCCCTAGCAGTTGCTCTCAAAATGATTGAGGTAGTGGCTTGAGAGTGGGTGGTGCTTTCTATTTTAATTACCACTATCCTACTAACGCATTTGAAGAACATTTACTTCTAAGGATGATCTTGCTGTTCTCACCTCGTAGTTCCCTTATCTAATTTAGCATCCTTCCAATTTTTTGCAAGCTGTTTCAATGAATTACCTGTCGTTAATTTTTTGTTAGCAGGGGCTCAAGAAATAGGAACTAAAGTTTCTGAATGTTGTGTACACGCTCTTTTGGCGTTGGAAGTGCTTATACATCCCCGGGCGCTTCCCTTGCTAGATCCCCAGTCCACTGACAACAATCATGAGGTCAGAAATAAGTGGTTTTCGGGGAATTTGCACATCAGTGGCCGTGCAGCAAAAAACACATTCCACATTGGCATGTTCAGCAAGGCCCCTGATGAGCCAGACTCTTATAGTGATGACCTTTATGAAAATTGGCTGCGAAATAGCGAAGATTCGGATACCGTGGCAGCTGATCCTGGAAAAGATACGGATAAAAGTAATCAACCCCCAGAAACATTGAAAGATACTTTATCAGGAAAGGTTCCATCTTTGGATACTACTGCTATAAAAGTTTCTGAAAGTAGTAAATTGGGGGAAGTAGCGCCTGTTACTGTTGCGAAGAAATGCCCCATGGATAGGGATGAGGTCATGGTTGAATCACAGCTATCTGAAACTATTGCTTCAATTGGTGGTGGGAAAAACAACTTCCAATCCAGTGCCCTTGTTTCTGGTGGCAACGCTTTAAATCCCGTGGGTAGTGAAGTTCAAGCAGAGAAACTAGTCTTGGGCGCTAAGGGTGATGTGGTATCTCTAGGATCGGAAAAGTTCATGGACAATGCATCACGAAAGGAAGCGGCGGAAGCTAGCGTTGATGGATTTGCTTCAATGATGAATTTAGACAGAGGTAAAGGGTTGATGCACGAATCAGATAACGAGTCCATGGAGTCAATTCCTGATATTGTTGATGTTGAGCCTGATTCTGATTAAATAGAGAACGGCCTACACAATGGTGCATGTTTACTGATCATGTCTCGTATTGGGTTGAAAGATGTATTTGCATTAGAAAATCATCACTCCTCGCTTTTTCTCTAAGAGGGAGATTAGGGACGAGTTGATGGCTTTTTCTCTAAGAGGGAGATTACGGACGAGTTGATGTATCTTGAGGTTACCACCCTCTCATGATCGCAGTTTGGAGTTGGGTTAGGGTTGGGATGGGTTATTTTTTCAATTTATTTATGCTATCCTTGCGTAGAGGCTGTATCATTTTAATTTTTATATAGGAGTGAGTTAGCTCATTTGTGGTCGAACGTTAAAATTGTAACTAGAATACATTTTCGAGATTTTAGAATTAGGTGAAGCACATTGGATTGCTAGGTGCGCAAGAGTTACTCATATAAATTGTGTTTCAAAGGTCTTGTGAATCTGTAAGCTGTACCATCCCATTATTGAGGATCAAGATGAATCCCAATACAGTCCTTGACAAGGATGCCAATTTTGAAAGAGAGGATAGTGTTTCTAATGTGTTTTCTTCAATGTGTCGGTCTGAAGGGGAGCCTTGGCGTAACCGGTAAAGTTATTGTCACGTGACCAGGAGGTGACGGGTTCGAGCCGTGAAAACAGCCTCTTGCAAAAATGCAGGATAAGGCTGTGTACGATAGACCCTTGTGGTCCGGCCCTTTTCCGGACCCCGCGCATAGCGGGAGCTTAGTGCACCGGACTGTTTTTTTTTCTTTTTCCTTCATTGTGCAGTCTAGCTTTATTACTTCACTATTATATGCCTTGCTCTTGTTCTATTTAACCTCCCAAGAATCATGCATGTGTGGTATTTTGAGTGTTAGCAATATGATCACCATTCACAAGGTTAATCACCCTATAAATATTCTTTCCTCAATTTTATTAGGTTAAAATAAGCAAAATTTCTTAGTTTATTATTTTCTTCGTTCCGATGTATATATCCATAGCATTCAGGGTTGATTCGAAATATTTAATACAATTCCACAACAACAAAAAAATCGTTTTATACAACTTTCAATAAAATTGTTTATCTGCCCAAATTTTACGTTGATGTAAAGTTTTTTCTTCCTAACTTTTTGACCAAATGCTTTTAATATTTTTTTACATTGCAACTAGTATAATACGTAAGCTCCGATTCTTTTTTCCTCAGAACGCAGTCCTTCCTTTATAATGCTTGGGGCATTCATATAATGCCCCTTCTAAAATTATTGTCATAAGACATTCATCTAATGCCCTTTCTAAAATTATTATCATAAGCTTGGTGGTCATTTAATGTAGAATAGACGGAGTAGTATTTATTTGTATTTCACACTTATTATTATAAATTTTAGGGAACAGCTATGTCAAGAAGTAAACTTCAAAACAGTAGTCGAATTTTTAAAGTACCAAAGATTGTGATGGAATGAATAGAATCATTTCAATCTTAATTAGAGGTTTCGGTTTTAAGGTATATCGTATGTGGATTAAAAAAATCTTGATAGGGGCAAATGAGCCTTATACAGCATGAATTTAAGTTAGCAGTTAAAGCAAATAGCGAACATCAAATAAGAAATTAAAAAAAGAAGAAGTTGTAAAGCAGTCAACTCATAAATCATACTGCTAATACATTCATAGGCCGATAAAGTGAGTTAAGAAAGTGATAATTTCAATAAAGTACTGAACTGCCTTCGAATTTATGTGGTAGAGCCCCATTCAATTGAAAAATAGAAAAAGAAAAAACAAAAACATTAATAATCCAGACATTATTTTTATTTTGACTGATGTCTTTCAGAATTCAAACTAGATTAATAATAGTATGGCATAAAATAAAAAGGGAAAAGAACAAATTAAAAAGCACATCGAATTTGACTAGACAAGTGTGACTTTGACGAATGTGAGAGTTGGTGAAGAATGGCTGCACAGATGCATTTGGCCATCCAACTTTTCAGTCCAACAAAGTGTGTGCACTCCAAATGATTTTTTCTTTTTTAATTTCTAAAATACAGATTTTTTTTTTAACGTCCAGACTATCTTTTATTCTTTACTTTGTGTGTATAAATAATAGTTTGTTCAAAATAATGTGTTTATATATATTATGGTTGAATTTTAGGTTTTTAAGATTTGGAGTTGGTAAAATGTTTGCTGGAAGTTTAATAAATTTTTACATATATATACCTATACTTCATATCAAAAATATTGAGCTCGAATAAATTGTAACTACGTCTACGTAAACCTATATACACATTACACACACAATAAGGTAACACTGTTTGAAAATTATAAAAATGAATACTTATTAATTTTATATCATAAAATAAAATCTTAAAACTAACATAATCTCGAGATCCAAATACACTTGCAAACCGAATGATAACAACAAATAAACACCAGTTTTGCAAAACCTTACATTAGCCACTTTTGTTCATGCTTTAATTTGCAATTGTGACGGATCAGAGACCAGAGGCGGACGCACATTATAGGTCGAGAGGTCACCGGCATCCGAAAACTTCGATAAAAACTCCATGTATATTACAAATGTCTTAAAAAAAATAATCAGATATTAGCATAGGTTCCCATATCAATCTTTATAAGCAGTGATAAATTTAACTAAATATTATGGTGCCTCCGCGACTGTCGAATCCTGGATCTGTCTGTGTCAAAGACGCTCAAATAAAACGTTGTCTGCGGATCTCAGGATTTTTTGTATGACTAAAAGAATAAAATAAAAGAGGAAGTCATCTTGAAAGTGTATTTTTGTGTTTCGTGGATTGATTACAATCTAAATCTAAAACTTACTAATGATACAACTCCACGTTTAGTCACCCTAATACAAGGTTTCAAAATCCACCATTGACCTTTTATCTCTTATCTTTTAATTTCTTAGCTTGCGTCATAAATTATTTATATTCGATAGCCGAAAAAAGTATATAAAATTTATATATTTTTGTATGTATATAACATACATAGTGTGTGTATATATATGTGTGTGTGCAAAAAAATATCCAAAAATTATATATTTTTTTGACTATTATATATGTTTTGAGTGGGGTCATACATTGTCATTTTCCTTATTATTTATGAATCTACTCTAAGCAAAAAAGATATACAATTTTGTTCCGTCATCCCGTGATAACATGAGCACAACATATCCTTTAGGTGTAGCCCTTCGCTAAACCCTTTATAATTGCGGGATACTTCATTTATCGAGTTTTCTTTAATTCTACTCGAGAACAACATAATATAGTACATATTATTTGGTTGGTAGCATTGCGTTATTTAATTTGGAGATGGTCCTTCCATTGAGAAGTTATGAAGAAGGTATTATTCCATGATTCTCACCCTTGTGAAATCTAAATTTGAAGATTATTTCTCATTACTTGTTAAAAGATGGAAATACACCTAATCTTTCCATCTTAGAATTTTGAGGACTATATAACAATTACCATGAAATTTCATGAAGTTAATAGTGACGAATATAGTGTATATATATACAAGTTCAAACAAATTTATTATTTTGACTAAACATAATTTTATAGTTAAACAATTTAAAAATTTATATATATATATATAGCCAACTACCTTAATTATGTTTTGTTATTTTTCTTAGACCTACTATATATTCTAATTTTCCATTGGTATCTTTGTATTTGAAAATCATAAGTGCCCAATCAAACTTTACTCCAAAACAAAGAAGAGATTCCAAACATTTTTAGTTTTCCTCTGCATTAATTTTGATTTTTTCTGGAAACATTCATCGATGATCTGATGAGTAAATAATTTAACATATCTTTCTGCAATTTGAGTAGAAATCAATTAAAACTATATACTTAGGGGATATTTGGGATGATCGATAAGCGAAAATAATCGTGAGATAAAAATTTAATATTGACGTATTTCTTCTTTGGTTATTAATCATAGAATAAGTTATTTCAAGATTAAAAATAGTACCAAGATAAAGTATACATATGTCAGAGGGTAAAATAAATTAAGCAGTAAATTAACAATTCCAAAATTAATACAATATACAATCAATAAAATAACAAATATCTGGGTCCCACAACACATGCTGTTTCGCTGGGACCCGCAACCATTGTTCACAAATTTGATGCCAACGAGAAATAAACTACTAAGTAGTTGTTTGTCATTCAACAATGGAGGTTCGCAGCCATGCTCTTCTACACATATAAATAAACATATCCAAATTAAATCTAACATTCCCATTTTTATAGATCTAAATTCCCAGATTTCCTTCATTGGAATTATCGCCTCTCTGCTCTTGATATTTGGCCATGGCAGAACAACAATTAAAGAATTGGGTTCTTATGGTGACTGCTCAAACACCCACTAATATAGCAGTGATTAAGTATTGGGGAAAAAGAGATGAGGATTTAATTCTTGCTATTAATGATAGCATTAGTGTTACCCTTGATCCTGCTCATCTTTGTACCACCACAACTGTTGCTGTTAGCCCTTCTTTTGATCAAGATCGCATGTGGCTAAATGGAAAGGTAATCTTCTTCTTCTTTTTTTTTCCCCCACTTTTTTAGTGTAATTTTTTTATATAATTTGATGGGTATTTGTTTTTGTAATTTCGTTTGGGTTGATTTGTGTGGAAAATAGACTGGTTGGCTAGAGGCGGATCTAGGATTTAAGTTTTATGGGTTCAATCTGTAAAGTTTTTAGCATTCAACTTATTGTATTTTTAAAGTTATGGGTTCATATTGCTATATAGTACAATATTATTGAATTTTTACATATAAATTTATGTTCCGCACCAAAAGTACTGGGTTTAGTTGAACTTAGTACCAATGCGTTGCATCCGCCTCTGTGGTTGCCAGCTCATATGTTCAGAAAGTTCAGTTTTTGATAAGGACAATTGATACTTTCTGTGTATATGTTTTAGTTCTCTAAATATTTGATGAGTATTTATTTTTTTTAATTTTTTGTGGGTTGATTTGTGTAAAAGAAAGCAGTTTTGGTAGCTGAGGTCTTGTGTAAGTTGAGTTCTTGATGAGTAAAAATGATAATTTCTGAGTTTATTTAATAAAAATAATGATGAGTATATGTTTTTGTAATTTTTTGTGGTTTAATGGAAAGGTGGATTCTTTTTACTTTCTTAGTGCAAATATTTTAAAATTTTGTTGGGTATTTGTTTTTTGTAATTTGTATGAAAACTGTTTTGGCAGCTCAGATGTTGAGAAAGTTCAGTTCTTGATGAGTAAAAGCTCTATTCTTCTCAGTGTGTATTGAAGAAAAAAAATGATGACTATATGTTAATGTAATTTTGTATGGTTCAATGGAAAGGTAAATTCTTTTCACTTTCTCAGTGTAGATCTTTTAAAAGTTTGATGGGTATTTATTTTTATAGCTTTATTTGGGTTAATTGTGATAGAAAGCTGTTTTGGCAGCTCAAATATTGGGCAAGTTCAGTTCTTGATGAGTAAAAATGATAAATTCTCAGTGTATTTAATAAGAAAAATGATTGACTATGTGTTTTTATAATTTTGTGTGGGTCGATAATGTGAAAGAAGACTTTTTGAAGTTGAGATATTTTAAAGTTTTGATTCCTGAAAAGTAGAAATTTCTCATTTTCTCGGTGTAAGTTTATTGAAAGATTGGATAAACATTTGTGTTTGCAATTTTATACGTGGTTGATTTATATGAAAAAAAGGCTGTATGCAGCTCAGATGTTGGAAAGTTCAATTCTGGAAGAGTAAATAATTCTCATTATCTCGGTGTATTCTTTTTCCAATTTGATGAGTGCTTATTCATGCAATATTGTATCGGTTGATTTAATGTGAAAGAAGACTGTTTATATTTTTTAATTTCTCGAGTTGAGTTTATTTTAATGGGGATTGATCTTTTCCAAGGAATAACATTTTGGAAGCTCAAATAGTGGATTCGTACCTACACGATTGTATGATCTTATGCTATGAGAGCATACAGCTATGTGTTCTTTTCGCTGTGTGTGACTACATGTAATAGAATCAAGGAGGTTCTTGGTATTCTTTGTTAGTTTTCTACCTTATATGGGATGAGGTTTTGGGGGGGGGGGGGGGGGGGGGGAGGGGGGGAAGAAGGCAATTCTAGTTTAACAGTGGCTCATATAATTGATCATCTTCTCTGGTTTCGCTGCAGAAATTTGTAAAGATAGACATGAGGAAAATAGATCTGAAACAATAAAATTGATTTTTGCGCAGTCTTAGAAAGCTGAGCTCATTAGTTTTCTTCTTTCCCTCCTTTTTTCAGCAAGGAGAAAGAACCTTATGCTGTGGATTCTAATATCTGGATCTTGACATTTTTATATTTATTTTTGCTCATTGTGCAGGAAATATCCCTCTCTGGAGGCAGATATCAAAACTGTCTTAGAGAAATTCGAGCTCGTGCCAGTGACGTCGAGGATGAGAATAAGGGTATCAAAATCGCGAAAAAGGATTGGCAGAACCTGCATGTGCATATTGCTTCTTACAATAATTTTCCTACTGCTGCCGGGTTGGCTTCCTCGGCTGCTGGTTTTGCCTGCCTAGGTATGATTGACAATTTCTTAACTTCTCTTTTTGATATCCAAGGAATCCCTGAAGGTCAATGTCACACGGTTTGACACTCGGTCAGTCATGGGCTTGCCCCTCTACCTTCTTCCCTCAGATATCATGTTTTTGTATAGTAATCAACAATAAAATTCTTAAGTAGGCTGACTTAATCTTCAATTCACAAATTTCATTGTGAACTTTTATTATCTTTATAGACAAAGGGTCGAAGAAGAAGCTCCATCTCAACGCAGTCATGCACATGCATATGTAATATAGATTGGCAACCATGGATAACTCTTACCACTAACTCACCACCAACTTGGATACAAAATAAGGCAACATTCATTAGAATCCAAGAAGCTCAAATGAACAGATAAATGTGCTACCTTATCAGCAACTTCATTCTTTTAAAGGCCACAGAAGATATTAAAGTCACATAATATAGTTTCCAGATAAATGAGATACATAATGATATACAGGAAAGGAACAATGCTAAAATGAAGTTGATTTGTGATTGGCATCAAGTGAAGCTCACATTACTAAAAAGAAAGAGTGTGGACAAACAAAAGCTTACACTTTCCATTAACTAAATAATCTATCAAGGGTCTTTTGAAACTATTTTCTTTGCCAAACAACATGATATGTTACTGATCATAGAACCAACAGTCATGCTACAAGAGAAGTACCTAGAAACGATACATGCAGCACGTAAGCAGATATCGAATATATCCTAATGCCTTCTGTCAAACTGGAAAAAGTACCAAAATTGTGGAACACTCCAGAAAAATGCAAGGAACTTTGATTTTTGCTAGTTGAAGTCAAATAACAGATTTAGCACAGTAAAGACTCAACAAAATGTCTAGCATTATATACTTAAAGAAACAAATTACTTTCAAGTATTATAGACCACACTAAAAGCTAATGTACCGGAAAATAATATAAATTACAAAGTAGGATCAGACCCCAGCACGTGTAATCTGTCTGCACCTTATACTACATGAACATTATGCAAGTGGATGCATAAAAGAGCATTCTAAAACTCTTGAAAAATAGTACTCCAATTACTTTTCAAGGTTAATTTATGATACTCAGGTCTTCAAAATTAGCAGTCATTACATCAATGAAATAAAAAAATAATATTAAAAAAGAGTCGCGAATGGATTGAATACAAGTTAAAGAATTATCGCTCCTAGGGGTTTGGTCATTGGTAAGATCGTAGTATATAATGTGATCAGGTTCGAACCCTTTGATTTCTTTGTTGCTTTCTCTAATATTTAATTTATTCTGGAAGTTGAGACAACTACAACTAACTTATGTCTCTTACATGCAGTTTTTTCTCTTGCAAAGTTAATGAATGTGCAAGAGGACAACGGGAAACTTTCTGCCATAGCAAGGTAATTCATATCAATCATGAATTTTTTGTAGCTGGTTTTGTTTTTCCACGTTTCGTGTCATAGAAGATTAAAATTAGTTTAATGTTACAACAGGTCTAACTGATCTTTATTAGGCTTTTCTTCTCTGTTCCACTACTTATTCAATAACTTAAATAAATAATCAAAATGACAAGCATCATTACTTCACGCACAGGCAAGGTTCGGGAAGTGCTTGTCGAAGCTTATACGGAGGATTCGTCAAGTGGATCATGGGAAAAGTATGTCGAGCTCCTAATTTGGTATTGTAGCTTCTCTTGGCATGTATTATATCTTCTTAGTCTTTATTAATTTGCTTTCCAATGTATGAAGGAGGAAAATGGTAGCGATAGCATTGCTGTTCAGCTTGTAGACGAGAAGCATTGGGATGAGCTTGTTATCATCATTGCAGTGGTATGTACTTCTCGTCCAGATTAAAATTATTTTTTAAAAAAACTCAAGTTATATGTTATTGCTAGGCAGTAAGAAGGGGAAAAATTCTGTCTCTGTGTCTGTTTCTCCTATTCCTAGATTCAAAAATATCAAATGGAAAAATTATATAAGGCTCAAAACTTCTTCTATTTTCATTTTCCCACAAGATATTTCACGGAAAAACAAGGGTAAGGCTACTAAAGTTGCTGCTTTAGGCCCCAAAGAATTAAAAGCCTCAAAGTATTTTTATTATATGCAGAACTAGTAAATACACGCACTATAAAATAAAAATTAAAGTATATGACAAGTTAGTATTTCGTATATCCAAGTTAGCCGTTGTGTCAATACATTACCTTGTTTAATTTGTCAAAAACTTTACTGGCATTGAGTAGTTTAATACAAAGTTCTAAAATATTAGACAAAGTTATACCATTGAAAACTTAAAAAAATGAAATAATAACTTAAAAACATGGAAAGGAAATTTATTACATTTCTAATGCCATGACTATACAAGGAACTAATGAAGTTTCTAAAATTAATTGTAACTTTTTAACAAAGAGGTCAAGTAATGAATACAAGAAAATGATGAAGTTTTTTTAATGATTAATTGTAGTTACAATTTTATCCAACATGTAATACACTTATAAAGGATAGAAAATTTAATCAACATTTTATATTAGAGTTTTGTGCTTTATGTAAGTACAAATAATATATAATTCTTGTAGTTATAAAATTATAAATAAATAAATATATATATATATATATATATATATATATATATATATATATATATATATATATATATATATATATAAAATTTTTATAATTAACATAAAAAAAAGGTTTCAATTTCTTTTAGATTTGGTTGAGGTTATTCAAATGCGTGAGTAAATTAAGTTATGTTTCTATCTCTATTAATCTGTAAATATACCTACCTCGTCGCTTTTGGTTTTTCCTTCTCCGCAGACATTCATTCTAGTTGCTTTTTCTTGGTTATGACGGTTTTGTTTTTCAATTTTGACTCATTTTCCTCTATAAACTCTTTTTATTTCTCATTAAAAGAAACATTTGAAGGAATTAACTACTAAGAAGATTAATTTATATATTTGCATCTCAAAGAATAAGAAGAGTGATCTTTAAATAAAATATGGATGCATTTTATTAAATTTTTATGATTTTATTAATTTTGGCTTTATGACACCGATTTTATTGAGCCGACTGAGATCTTTCTAATTTCAACTTTTGATTTTGTTGTTTCTGTTTTCCAAGGTTTTGCAAGATTTGTTTAAAATGGTTATAAACATTTCCATCGTCAGAAAAGAAAAACGAATTTATCAATTCGCAGCACATAAATCTTAGCTCCATGACAAAAAAAATCGGGAGAAGAATTAGGAAAAGCAGGAACTCTCAAGAACCAAACACTACTTAACTTTTCCTTTTTGTTTCTTCTTGTGGTGTCTCTAGGACGATACTTGCATGTGCATTACTTTTGTGCATTTATGATTTTCAGAATAATACGTGGAACAAAAATCTAACTTAGCCCATTGGAACTGCACTCCTTGAGACCTAAAAATAGGAATATATTTGTGGGAAATAAGGTTGTAGAGAAGAACTTGGTTTCTATTATTATTCTTCTAACGAGCCCCTTCTTGTAATGAGTCCCTGATTCAAGTTTTAGATATTTGAAAACCTCTTCTTTTAGAAATACCCAGTTCCGTTAACGTGAGTCAATAGTGCTATACTGGGAAGTGGGAAATTGGAAGGGAAAAAGAAAGAACATTCTGCTTTTATTTTCAAACTTTGAGTGCCACATATATGTGTACTTGTAAGTGCTCTGCAGTTTTTATTTCTTTCTTTCCAAATGGCAATCTTATTGCTACTGTACTTCCAACTTCGCACTTATAACTGATTCCTAGTTCTCCAACACCAACTTTAGCTGCTTCAGTAACTCATTATTCTTGATAATAAATTAATGAAGTTTAGTCAATTGAAATACACAAGCGTTGATCATTGGAATAACTTTTGGGTGCATTTTTTGTTTTCAGCTCCACAAAATAAACAGGATTTTGAACTTGCATCATCTTCTAAAATAAGATGTGTGCATAAATGATGATGCAATCAATTTGATCATGACACTAACTAGTCGACTTGTGCCTTTTGATCTTTCTCCCTTTAATATTTGCTATTATGTGATGTACTTCAGGTGAGCTCACGGCAGAAGGAAACAAGTAGTACCTCAGGAATGCGTGATACTGTTGAAACCAGTGCACTTATAGAACACAGGGCAAAGGTATTCCTTGTACTCTTGATTACATTTGAATTTTGCAGCTTGACACATCTTCAAACAATATTCTAAAAGATCTCCCGCTTATTTTTATTAGTTCTTTTAATTTAACCTCCGTTAAATCGGTAACGTCGTTAAATTGGTAACGTCGTATCAGATGTTTGACTTTTCATTTTGTATTAATTATTGCAGGTAGTAGTACCAAAACGCATTATTCAGATGGAAGAAGCTATACAAAATCGTGATTTTCCAACTTTTGCTCAACTGACTTGTGCCGACAGCAACCAATTTCATGCAGTTTGCATGGACACCAGCCCTCCAATATTCTACATGAATGACACATCTCATAGGCAAGTGGTCTTAACTTCAGCCTATAGCTTGAGTTGTCTTGTAAAGTAATTTTTTATAAGTTCTGAACTTGATGATCTCTAATACCGGAAGTTGGAGAAAAAGTAAGCCTTGACGGTGTGTTAACTTTTTCAGGGTAATTGGCTGTGTTGAGAAATGGAACCGTTCAGAAGGAACTCCACAGGTTTTCTACCTTATCCTTCTCTTGTTCTAATAGATAATTGCATGATCTGGTTCTTCTCTTTTACCGAAGAAATAAACGGCTCGCCAAGATTTTCAACTTTTTGAAATATCGAAGTTACTGCAGGTTAAATTGGTCTCACAAATTTGTACTTGATGGAGAATAGTGGAACCAAGTTATTTTAAACATAAACACGACTATCCCTTTCCGGAGATCCATCTTTTTTTCAAAAACAAATTATGTTCCTAATGGGTAGGAAGTGCTTCCTTCATGACATACCTCTCCCTTAAACTTTGTACACCTATTTGTGTTGAAGATACTGCTTACTTTACGATGCATCCAAACATTGACATTTTTTGTTTTTGAGCTGGTTTTGACACTATACCAAACAACTTTCAGACTTATCTCAAATCTTTTGAACTTTGATTCACAATTCAGTATCAGGCCTATTAGCCTTGTTGCTGACTATTATTTGAGTACACGTTTTGCTTTCTCCTGCAAGTTTGCCATCAAAGGTAGGTGCAGTGTAGCATTAATAATGCATATTCCATTTTTAGTTAACATAATAATGTTTCCAGGTTGCATACACCTTCGATGCTGGGCCAAATGCTGTTCTAATTGCACGTAACAGAAAGGCTGCCACACTTATGCTACAGAGGCTTCTCTTCCACTTCCCTCCAAATTCAGATACTGATCTAAACAGGTATGTGTGCCATCTAAAAGATTCAAAGTTCTAATGTAAGTACGAAGGAAGTCATTTTCGAGAAAATATTTTTCGGGAAATAACTTATTTTTTTAGAAAATATTTTCCAGTATTTGGTTTAACGGAAAAGTATTTTGCAAAAAAAGATTTATTAAAGATTGATAATAATATTAAAAAACCTAGAATGTTTTGACGAAATTTTTGAGTATTAAAGATTGATTATAATGTCGAAGTGCTAGTTAAAGTAGTGATATAAAGTTACGATTTGAGATGATTGTGAAGGAAAATGATTTATGCCGAAAAGTAAGGGAAGCCATTTTCCCCTTTGTAATGGAAAATATTTTCTGGCAACCAAACACCAGAAAATAAGATATTTTCCTCCGTACTAACACACCCCGCCATGATATGTATTCTGGACCTTGTGCTATCAACATGCAACCATTAACCGTCTTTACTGCTCCTCATGTTCTTTTCCCTTCTCTCTCAGCTATGTCATAGGCGATAAGTCAATTCTGAAGGATGCTGGGATTCAGGATATAAAGGATGTGGAAGCATTGCCTCCTCCACCTGAAATTAAGGACAAAGTTCCAGCTCAGAAATACAAGGGTGAAATTAGCTACTTCATCTGCACAAGACCAGGTAGAGGTCCAGTTTTGTTGACGGACGATAGCCATGCTCTCCTCAATCCAGAAACTGGATTGCCCAAGTAAAAGATCAAATTTTTTTGTACGAATGTGGTTCGTTCTCGTTCTCGGGGCAACTCTAAGTCTTGAAATCCAAGTGTTGCAGCCTCTTTAGCCTTTAAAAGGTGGAGGCTGTCATTTTAAACTGGTTTCAGTTTGGATGAAATTTGAATTCAAAGCTTTTGTTTGTAGCTTAGGTTCCTGTATTAGTTTTCAGTTGAAATAGTTGTGTACTCTTTCATCTTTGAGCAATGAAATAAAAGTCCTCAAATCTGCTTCTTTTATATTTTCCCCTGTAAAATCTTGCAATTGATTATCAACCCTCCTCTCTTATTAGATGTTGTCTGCTTTCCTTCTTGAGTTGTGTTAATATTATGTGTACTTTCTTGGAAGTGTATTTCTACTATAACTTAAAGAGTTAGCATGATTCTATTTTTACTCGCAGCATTTTGAAAAAAGTTAAAAAAAAATAAAATATACTGAAGTTCCAACATAAGTATACTGGAGCACCAGCATAATATATTGGAGTTCCAGTATAATATATCGATCCATCATAATATGCTAGAAGTTCATACACAGGTGCTCCAATCTCCAGTATATTATGCTGTAACTTTCCGCATGTTGGAGTTCGAGCATAATATGTTGGAAGTTATAGTAGAAATACACTAATCTTCAGTATATTATGCTGGAACTTTCCGTGTTGCAGCAAAATGCTGGCTATTTTGAATGACCAGTCCGAAAACTAGCTAGCCCGTGCTATTTTTACTCCTTATACATATAGCACACTTTAAGTTCCAGCATTCTTCAATTTAAACATCAAAATTGGAAATTTACGCTTTTTAGATAATCACACACTCATGATTTTCCAAATAGGAGTATCCTTAGTATCACTTAACATTGATGCTTCATAATTACTCCTCTTAACACATAAATATGCTATTGACAATGGCAACACTGTTAAGAAAAAGGAAAATGTTATTGCATAGCTGCTGCCAAAATAATAATCGGTTTTTTTTTCCTATATATATATTTGTATGTTATTTACAAAAAATATATAAATTATATACACTTTTACAACTATCGAATATAAATAGTTTTGACCGCGGGCTAAACGTGATCTTTGCCCTTTAAGAAACATGTTAAAATGGCACGAAAACACTCTTTCTAAAAATGAAAAATGTATTCAACTGTACTAACTAACATGCGAACCAAACGACTCCTACCTTAATTGACACATGCTAACAATTGGATTGTTATTTCTACGACTCCCAAGATACAACTAACCACGAGGTTACATTAATTTGTAAAATACTAGTAATATGGCCTTAATTTTGAAGTTAGTGTTGTACGGGTAAAAAACTTCATTTTACGTGTTTGACCCGATCAACGGTAGTAAAGCCTTTGAAGGATGTGACGTGTCGATATGACTTCAAAAGGTCAAGGTCAAAGGTGAAAAATAAAGCGGAGCGGAGGTCGAATCGAATCGGCAGAGGACGAGGACGAGCATCAATTCTCAGCACATAGTGACGACTAGTATTACGATTTAGATTCCCTAGAAGAATATTTTATGGTTCTCTTATGTTGTTGTTGGATATTGGATCCGGGTATCGGGTCGCTCCATGAGGGCTGGCCCAACCCATTTGGAAAAGAGAGAATTTTAGAAGAGATAAGGTTTGAAATAACCTCTTTAAAGAGAGGTTTAAAGAGAGGTTACTACACGTTTAAGTGTAGTGGGACTCTTTAAAGAGGTTACTATACGTTTAAGTGTAGTGGGAACAATTTTCTCATAACTGTTATCTTCCCTCTCTTTAAAAACATATGCTTTCTTCTTTTCTGAGAAACAACCGAGAAAAACGAAAGTGTAGGATAAAAAATCTCTTCCCAATCAACACAAGAAGACATTTAGTTCGTGAAATTCTAACTTTGTTTCCAAGAGATTCAAAGTTCGACTTGGGGCAATTCTTTTGGTGGTGAGTTCAACAATTCTTCCGCTGCGTTGACAGGTACGCTTATGTTATTCTCGCACTGCGATTATTTTTATTACATTGGTATCAGAGCCATAGTTGAATGATCCAGTTATTCATGTAAATTATCTTGAAATCGCTGTTTTATAAGTTTAGGTTGAGATTTTTTTTATTGACTAATTTTTGACAAGTTTCTGACGAAAAACTGCTTCTCTTTTCAGCGTTGAAGAAATAACTTGTTAATTTTTTTTGCCTAAAACTTATATAATCATGTTCTACACGTTTTAGGCTTTTCGAAAATATATTATATGTGAAAAACAGATTAAAAACGAGTGAGATATGATTTTTGAAGATGGACAGTTTTTGACAATTTTCTGACGAAAAACTGCTTCTATTTTCAGCGTTTTAGAAATATCTTGTTAAATTTTTTTGCCTAAAACTTATAATCATGTTCTACTCGTTTTTATCTTTCCGTATATGTGAAAAATGGATTAAAAACGAGTGAGATATAATTTTTTGAAGATTGACAATTTTTGATAATTTTCTGACGAAAAATTGCTTCTGTTTTCAGCGTTTTAGAAATAACTTGTTAAATTTTTTTGCCTAAAACTTGAATAATCATATTCTACTCGTTTTGGGCTTTCCTAAAATATCTTATATGTAAAAAATGGATTAAAAACGAGTGAGATATGATTTTTTGAAGATTGGCAGTTTTTGACTATTTTTGACGAAAAACTACTTCGATTTTCAGCATTTTAGAAATAACTTGTTAAATATTTTTGCCTAAAACTTATATATTCATGACATACTCATTTTGGGCTTTCCGAAAATATTTTTTATGTGAAAAATGGAATCTTCCAACTTTAAAAACCTTTTTATAATCCTTTTTGTCTTCTACCAGAAATTTGTGACATACGTTGTCGCATTAAATGGTAACAACCATATTTCTGATTCCTTGGCCCTATTTCAGATATGGCTGAATAGGGACAAGTTCGAATTACTCCAAGTGAGAGTTCTCGAAGTCAAGGAAGGGGACAACGTAGAAAGGTACGTCGTCACAGGACTTATTTCTATAATGATTCAGATTCGGAGCCTGAAGTCATCAGGAATGTCCCAAGGGCGAGACAAATGAGTTAAGGGATCGAAGAGCTGAACGAAGGGAAATAGAAAAGAAATTTAGGGAGTTTAATGAATTTAAAATGGGCCCTAATGTTTCTATTCCTGAACATGTACACCTTTTCAGTTAAAAAGAGCTGAATTGGCTAATTACGTAGAAATTACTGATTGGGAAGCATTAGCTATTTTAGCGGACTCTCTTCGAGAGCCTTGGGGTGAAATTTTAACTGAGATTTATCATGATGTTTGGCCCAGGGCAACTTTTAGTGTGTATGTGCAAGAGTTAGTGTTCAATTGGTATTGTCCTAGCAAACATGTAAATTATTATTATGTGTTTTATCTTAATAAATTATGTTACCTGTCTCACCAGTTACATACGTTGTTTATCATTTTTTTTTTTGTAATAGATTGAGACTTGAAATAAAGTACACACTAAGAAGTGATTTTAATATTAATTAAAATATTTAGATATGGAAGATGAATGGAAACGTAGTGACCATTTGATTCTATATGAAATGTAGAATTAATATTATAACTAATTTACTTTAGTGTGTAATCACATGCATAAATTAACTTAAGTATATATTGATGAGTTAAACTTGCAATATTGTCTCTAAAAACAGACATGGCATCGAAAAGTATCATTGTTGGCTTGAACAAGGGCGACAAATTGAATGGTGAAAATTACGACATCTGGAGTCGTAAGATGTGGTATGTACTCGAAGAACAAGATGCTCTTGAAAGTATTAACCATGCTATAAGTCACCCAGAGGATGGTAACAATGCCCAACACATGAGGGATCTGGAAACTTACAATATTTGGAAGAAGAAAAATTTCACTGCACGTGGAATTATTGTAAGTCCAGTTGAATTATTGTAACTTACAATATCTTACTGCTCAGGCCATGTGGGAACATTTAAGAGAGGCATATGGGGGTAAGACGGTGACTCGCCTTAGACAGCTGGCAATCAAGTTTGACATGTACAAAAAGTGTCATGATCACGGTGTCAAGCAACATCTAAGGGTGATGTCAAATATGATTGTTCAACTCAAAAGTGCTGGCCATCTTCTCTCTGATGAGCAGCAGGTTCAAGCAGTGATTTGGTCCCTTCCCAATAATTGGGAACATCTGAATTTTAATTTGACCCACAATGATAGCATCAAAACTTCTGTTGATGTTGCCCGTCATGTGGAGTTTGAAGACGAGCGGCTTGGTGCTGCTAAAGTTGAACCTAATGCCTTTGTGGCAGAATCAAGTGGTACAAAGAGATCAAGCTTCAAACACAAGAGAAACTGGAAAAATGATGGAAAGGGTAAGAAGACCGGAGAAGGATCCTCCAAGAAAATAAACAAGCCAATTCCAAGAAAGGAAAACGGTTCTATAAGAAGAAAGACAAGAGCAAGATGAAGTGCTAGAATTTCCAAGTCCCAGGGCATTTTGCTCGTGAGTGCACCGAGCCGAAAAAGGTAGAATTTCAAATGCATCTCTTAGTGCTATATATGTTTCTAGCACTGTTTTACTAACTGAATCTTATCATATGTGAATTGTAGACTCAGGGACCACCGGCCATGTGAGCCGTGATAGAGAAACATTTATAGAGTTTCATCGAGTTTCACCTGGATCAAAGCATGTATATGTGGGAAATTACTCAAAGCTTGAAGTCAAAGGGATAGGCACTTGCAGAATGGACATATGTGGTGACCGATCTTTGATGTTGCATGACGTCCTGTATGTTCCAGAGATTCGAAGAAACTAAGTCTTTGTGTCTGTTCTTCTAGATTTAGATTTCAATTTGAACTTTAGTCGCAGTGGTCTTAGAATTATTTAAGACAAATTTTTTCATGATTTTCGACATCGTTATGATGGTTTTATTGTATTAGATTGTAATCCTTTAGGTATAACTATTATGTTGACCATTGTGTTATGGCATGTTATTCTAGTAACAATAATGGTGATGTTATTACATAGAATGCAAGATTAGGTCACATAGGGCAGGATCAAATGAATAGATTGGCTAAGGAAGTACATCTAAGTTCTTTTTCTAAAATTAAAATGCCAACTTGTGAAAATTGTCTTGCCGGAAAGATTACACATAAACCATTTGGAAAAGCTAAGAGAGCTGATTTTTCTATTGCAATTAATCAATTCTGATACCTGTGGCCCAATGAATGTGAGGGATAGGTCTGGTGCTTTATACTTTATTACGTTCATTGATGATTTCACACGCTTTGGTTATGCCTATTTGATTTCTCATAAATCTGAAGCACTTGAATGCTTTAAGAAATATTTGAATAAAGTTGAGAATCAATTAGGAGACCTTAAGAATCGATAGATGGCGTGAATATCTATCAAAAGAATTTGAAGAGTTGTGTAATGAAAAGGGAATCACCAGAAAGTTAAATATTCCGTACACACCTCAACAAAATGGTGTAGCAGAAATGAGGAATAGAAAACTACTGGACATGATAAGGTCCATGATGGCGCAGGCAAATTTACCTATCTCCTTTTGGGGAGACGCATTATTGACTGCAACCTACATATTGAACAAAGTGCCTTCTAGTCAGTTTCTTCCACTCCTTATGAGCTATGGACTGGTCATAAACCAAACTTAAAGGATTTACGACCTTGGGGTTGTGCTGCGTATGTAAAAGATTCCTTTAGCAAGTTTGGTAAATTAGGTCCAAAAGGCAAAAAATGTACCTTTATAAGATATTCAAAACACTCCAAAGAGTATGTGTTCATTGGTGAATTAGAGGATGGAAGTGTTATTGAGATTGAATCGCTCACATTTCTGCAAAATGATTTTCCAAAGAAGGGCGAGGTAAAGAATGGAGAGCCTCTATATGAAATGTTGAACTCGGATAGTCAGCAAGTGTCTTCTGAAACAGTTGATAATCAAATTGATCAAGATCTTATTCTTGATCCGAGTGGGAGTGCGAAATCTCAATCCCAAAATCCTTCTAAAGAACCTGAATTTCAACTACGAAAGAGTGCCAAGAAAAATATACCCAAACGTACTTAAGAAATTGAAGATTATGTTTTCTTAATATCTCCCACAGAAATGGATGAGCCAAATTCTGTGACTGAGGCTTTATCAAGCCTTGGAAAGATGAGTGGATGAAAGCAATGAAAGAAGAATTACAGTCCATGAAAACCAACAAAGTATGGGATCTAGTTGACCTTCCGCCTGGGCGTAGAGCAATTGGGAACAAATGGGTTCTCAAAGTTAAACGCAAAGCGGATGGGTCAATATAAATATACAAGGCACGATTGGTGTCAAAAGACTTTACTCAAGAAGCTGAAATAGATTATGAGGAAACATGTTCACCAGTTGTAAATTTTACCTCAACTCGTTTACTTTTGGCTATTGTTGCATGTTTAGATTTGGAATTACATCAAATGGACGTGAAGACAGCTTTTCTCAATGGAGAACTAAACGAAGAAATCTAGATGGAATAACCTGTAGGCTTCATCGTTAAAGGCCAAGAAAAGAAGGTCTGTGAATTGAAAAGATCTATTTATGGCCTGAATCAACCCTCAAGGCAATGGTATTTAAGATTTCACAAGGAGGTGATCTCGTGTGATTTCACCATGATTAGTGAAGACCATTGCATTTATGTGAAAAAGTCCAATGGGATGTTTGTAATTCTTTCTCTTTATGTAGACGATATTTTATTGGCCGGAAATAATTTGAAGTATTTGAAAACTATCAGGTCACGGCTTTCGAGGTCATTTGACATGAAAGATATGGGTGAGGCAGACTATATCCTTGGAGTTAAGATCCAAAGAGACCGTTCCAAAAAGTTATTGAGTCTATCTCAAGAAACTTATGTAAAGAAAATTTTGGAGCAGTTTCGCATGAATAGTTGCAAATCCATGGATACTCCTATAACGAAAGGTGAAACTTTAAGCCTGGAAATGTGTCCCAAGAATGAAAACGAAAAGGAAGACATGTCTCGAGTTCCATATTCAAGTTCTGTCGGGAGCTTGATGTACGCTATGATGTGTACTCGCTCAGACATTTGTTATGCTGTAGGTCTGGTTAGCAGGTATAAATCCAATCCTGGAAGAGATCATTGGAAAGTTGTGAAGAGAATTTTCAGATACCTGAAGGGAACTGCAGATTATTCATTATGTTATAGTGGAAATTATTTATACTTGAGAGGATATACAAATGCTGATTAGGTTGGTGATCGAAATGATAGAAAATCAGCATCCGGTTATGCCTTCTTACTTATGATGGTGCTATATCATGGAAAAGTAAGAAATAAACCTGTACAACCCTTTCAATGATAGAAGCTGAGTCCGTGGCTTGTGCATCTGCAGTAGAAGAAGCTGTTTGGTTGAAGAGATTCTTTGAGCATTTGGATATTACAAAGAACTCTTAGGATCCTATGACTCTATATTGTGATAGTCAAGCGGCTATTGCATATACAAAAGATTCTAAGTATCACAGCAAGACCAAACACATTGACATCAAGTATAACTTTGTGAGAGATATGATAGCAAGTGGAGAGATAAATTTACAATACATTCCTACGCGAAGCATGATAACTGATCCTTTTACAAAGGCGATATCTAGAGACCTGTTTGAGAAACATGTTATGGCTCTAGGTTTGCGAAGGATATGAACATATTTATGTATTGTAAAATGAATTTAGTATTATAATATGCTCATGAAAATTTGACTCTTGAATTTATGCTTATATCTCGTATGCATGTGATGAATGTTTTGTTGATAAAGTGTGTCGAACAAGTCGCGAGATTAGCTCTCTCACACGAGCAATCACCTCTTACGTTAAGAATCGTGAATATATGAGTCCTTATAGAACCTTGGATAATGCGAGGTTATATTTACTTGTGGAGGTATGTCTTGACAACTAATTAGACTTACGAATTTCACTATTCGCTTATGGTTTGTTTTGTAAGCCAGATGCAAGTTTCTTTAAGACGATGGTTTGAGGATTATTGAAGTGAGAAACTCGGGTTAGACATTTGGAAGTGTCTAGACCAAGATCTGTATGGTGTTGAATGATTAAAGGAATAAGACACACATGCCAATATAAGGTGAGAACAATGTAACATGTGTTTCATACCACGTTTGTTATCGACCATGGGATAATGGAAGAATGAATCCCTGCTTCTTCATTGTGTGATATCCCAAAGAAGTTACATTAACTTTTATAGGAATACTCTTTGACCTTTTACTGTTTATTGAAGTGCCAATCAGTGTTGCTACTTTAGCATGTTACTAATAACAACCATGAGTGATTCGGTAATGCAGTGCATGTCTAGGAAAACAGTTGATTTGGAATGGAAAGATTCGAGTAGAAAGGGAAGACAACAAAATAATTTTTTTTGTAATTTAACTTGTATTCATAGGTCGACCATTACACTTACCATGAGGGTATCAAATGTAATTATGAATACAAAGTTAAACATGAACTCGAGTTCACCTCTTTCGAGGATGAATGATTAAATAACTAGCTACTGGCGTAGCAGGTGATGTCTGGGGTATAGCGAATAATAAGATCCTCATGATAGTAGTGAATCTTTTCCGAATATGATCGGATTTATACATAGAGATTTAGAATAACCTTAATAGTTCTGAAACATATTATAGCTCTTGATGCTCGCAGGTCGCACGAACTACTTGTCTGTATGAATTAAGTGTGTTATTTAATCATGGTACTGGTTTGAGTTTCAGTCCATCATGAGCAAAGTGGGAAATGTTAGATATTGGATCCGGGTATCGGGTCACTCCATGAGGGTTGGTCCAACCCATTTGAAAAGAAAGAATTTTAGAAGAGATAAGGTTTGAAATAACCTCTTTAAAAAGAGGTTACTACACGTTTAAGTGTAGTGGGACTCTTCAAAGAGGTTACTACACGTTTAAGTGTAGTGGGAGTAGTTTTCCCATAACTGCTATCTTCCCTCTTTTTAAAAACATACGCTTTCTTCTTTTCTGAGAAACAACAGAGAAAAACGAAAGAGTGGGATAAAAAATCTCTTCCCAATCAACACAAGAAGACATTTAGTTTGTGAAATTCTAACTTTGTTTCCAAGAGATTCAAAGTTCGACTTGGGGCAATTCTTTTGATGGTGAGTTCAACAATTCTTCCGCTGCGTTGACAGGTACGCTAATGTTGTTCTCGCCCCGCGATTATTTTTATTACAGTTGTACTATCTAGGGTTTTGTGGCCCATGTGCCCTTATAAATAAGAAGGGATGTAGATCAGAAGGGAGATTATATATTTTGTAAAGGATTTCGTCAATATTCTCTATACAAGATTCTCACTTTCTTGAATAGAAACAAAGATTGACTTTACATTTTCCTCCTTTATTTTTCTCTCTTGATCCGAGAAGGATTGGAATATACAATTGCTAATCAACCTCTATCATTGTTGAAAACATATTGAGGATCTTATACTTGTCGGGTTATCTTTGTCTCATTTACTTCTAGGTCTTTATTGCTTTATTCTTATTTCAAGCTGTTTTCTTTAGTGTTACACGTTAACGCATGTATCATAAAACACTGGATCTGTCCTTTAATATCGATTTTGACTGTGATTAACCCCATTTTTCTATTAATCTAATCGTATAAAACCAAAATTTATTTTTTGGGTCATACAAGTCTCAAATTATCTTTAGCTTGTAGTGAAATTTTCACTTTCCATTGAAAAAGTAAAAGTGCTTCTCACTATTTGAGAGCAATTATTAAAGTTAAATCATTAGATTATGCCACAAGGCCACACCTTAAACGTTGTAAACTGATGTCAGGATCTGGTTGGAAATACCATTGCAAAACTATACCAACAATAGAAGTTTGATTAACACAGAATCTGTCATTCTTACAAAGGAATCTCAAAATCTCTTTAAGAATGCACTATCTGTTCTTTCTCTCCGGTCAAGAATGTCTTCCAGATAATTTCCTTCACGGCTCGATCATGAATAAGCAGATGTCCAACATTTGGTACTTCATGGTATTGTATCCACGGAAGCCTTTGTGCGACGTAGCGCTGTAATATAACAGGCACAACCCAGTCTTCAACACCATGCCACAAGTGGACAGAGCCTTCACTGTTCGGGAAAGGGCTCTTAAGATCGATAGGATCAAAATCCCATTTCCCAAACCCCACCATCATGTCACGATGGAGGGACTCGTAAACTCCTTGTTTTACAGCATATTCCTACAGAGGAAAGAAGCAGCGACTTTTAAGCCGACAATGATCATCACATAAGTAACAGCTCATGAAAGTAATTCCGAATTGTGGGTTATTTGTACTAATCAATTACATTCTAGCACTATAGTGGCTTGCTTTTCACTTCCACTCAAAAACAACACCAACAACAAATCCAGTGCAATCCCACAAGTGGGGTCTGGGGAGAGTAGTGTGTACGCAGACCTTACCCTACCTTTAAGAAGGCAGAGAGGTTGTTTCCGGTAGACCGTCGGCTTAGGAAAGATAAAAGGTAGGGCAACAACAAGCACACCAATCAGAAATTCGAAGCGAAAATACTAACACTAGATAATGCAATGAGAAAACCGAAATGAAAGCAACAACAAGCAATAGCGAAAGTCAAGAAAAACGAAAATACACAAATGACACCAAGTCATGTACTAAAGCTACTGTTACAAACAAAACAAAAAAATATCTTACGAGCAGAACAAACACCTCAAGAAAAAAAGTAACAGAATACCACAGATCCTGGTGCAACAAACATGAAAACTTGTAATTCGTATGGTTTTGTCGCTCCTATAGTGGTTATTCTAATGTCTCACTAAAAACAGTAGAAACATGTAATATGAGCAGGAATAAAACAACTCCAAGCCGTGACACTTCACGTTTCCATAAATTCTTCCAGCAAATTTATTACAAGGATCAAACACATTCTAGGGATCGTGAACAGACTGCAATCTAACAGTAAATTATCCATATGCAGGAAACCGATTTACCTTAAGATTTTTTATTTTGCTTGCGTGCTCAGCAGATCTAGAAGCAACTTTTAAATCTGGAGGAGACATTTTTGGTTTTTCAGCTATAACACTATTGCATGGGAACCACTTCTGAGTGTTCCACCAGTAGACTAGCCAAGGTGCATAATGTGCAACTCGAAGCGCCCATTGGTCCTGTGGGAGCTGTAGATTGTATCCTTCTGTAGATAAATTAGCAGGAAATCCAGGCCACCAGTAATTGACAACGGGAGCAACTAGAGCAACTCCAGCCAACCTATTAGCACCAGAAAAATGGCAACTTTATATTTGAGAAAAGCAATCAAATCTCATGAGTAAATAGGAAGAACTGCCACAGAGAGGAAAAGAATGTAGCCCTGTAAAAATAGCAGAAAATACAGGAATAACTGGAATTATAGTTGCTGTTCGTGAGAATAGTGAGGTTCCACAAGTAGCAAAATATCACCTACGGGAACTTTGATTCTGTCAAGTTGAGTAATAGCGAGATCTATGCTTCTTCAGTTACACCACTATACCTTTCAGGTGAAGATATGTATCATAGTGGCAAGCAGTTAAGGTGAAAATCTGCTAAATTTATAGAACAGTTTTCATGTTAGAAATGCTTTGCTATATAATCAGAACTTCCTCCTCATCTGTTCATTCTTAGGTCTTTCACATTTTGTGAGTGATGGGTTATGATAATGATGACATGGCAGTTGTACGTTAAAAACGAGATTTCATGAAGCATGTTGCTCATGCCAAGTGACTTCCAGACATCGAGCTTAAAAGCAAAAGATCATTGTGTACATTTTACCTACCGATTAGGGATGTACTTGAGGCAACCCCAAACTGAATGACCACCCATAGAAAATCCCATAACATAAAATTTAGGGCCAAGTCCCAGTTGGTCAGCGAGCTCTTCCATATCCAAAGCTGTAGTTTGTATTGTTCGTTCTGGATCAGGATCGCTTTCCCCATAACCAGGTCTATCAAAAGAGACAACGTACGCCCCTAATTCTTCAAGTGTTTCCTGAAAGGAACAAACATAATCCATTCCAATCACAGTTTGATTATACTCGAACGGAAACAGAAGTATAAGTTTGACAAAGAGTTGATGAAATACGTACCAAAGGTGCAACAGCTGCATCATATCTGCAAGAGCCAAAGCTATGAGCATATATGACCTTATATTTGGCGGTTTCTTTGGGTACTCCATGCTCCTTATAAGCAAGATGTCTTCCGTCCCTAAGTTTAATTCTCGGTCCCGTAATTAATGGACCACCAGGAGAGCCACATATTTTGGGGGGTGGAGGTTGGAGGGCCAGGAATGCCCATGCTAGACCTGCAACCAACAAGACAACTAAAACTTTCCCAAGCATACCTGAAGCCCTGAACACAAGACATACGTAGTTCTTACAATAATATTGGAAAATGTAGATCGCATAGTGCAGCTTTACATAGTTTGAATGACAGAGGGCCAAAACCTAGGAAATACTGATGACTTAGTTGGAAAAAAGAACATGTTTGTGATAACGAATGCTGATGAATTAGCTTGGAAAAATAACATTTTGCTTACAAGGAAATTTCAGATTTTATATGACATTAAAGAAAATAAAGATTGGTGGCAAGGTGATGATCTCAAGAAGTGAATGTAGAATGCACAACTGAAAGGCAAACAAGTTAAACAAGATGTAATAACTCAGAATTAGGTATTCTATTGGAATTTGCAACTAAGTCATGTTCTTCAACAAGCAAGAAACATAATCACCCACTTTTTTGTTAAGATTGAAGGGTTGTAATCACAAAACTTAGGTATGATAACCCTAGCTGATCTAAATGCCAGATTCCCCGAACTTATGAATTCATCCACTCGAGTCCTTCAACCACATTTCCCTCAATATGGCAAGAAAAAATTGAAGTAAAAGACTGTCTACTATGACTTAGCTTGGAATATACTTCCTTTAACTTCAGGGACAAATTCCTATGTCTTTCTATCGCCCTTTCTGTCTAGACCCCATTCCAGAAATTGGTCTTTTCAGTTGAACAATTTGCACCTACTTTACTATGAGCTAAATACAGTAGAAATGAAGCTACATTTGGGCGAAATCATTTGGCATATGCAAACACAAAATTACACAAATATAACTTTTTTATTTTCTTCTCTATACTTAATTCTTCTCTCATATTCCATCAATCTGTTTTCCTCTCAATTTTCCTCTTCAATCCCTCTTTGTTTCTCAATTTTTTTCTCAGCAACTCCTACTTTTTTCTTTTATAACCGTGGTGTTACACCAGCTTGCGCACACATCGACTAGTTTCACGGGCCACTTGGCCGTGGTTCTCAACACACTTCATTGACCATTCGGCCACACCCTGGGGTGCAGCTACTACTTTCCTACTCATCAAATTCTCCTTCTCATAATTCTAATACTAAACATTTTAATCAATTAATCAACTACGCCTTAATCCTAAACTGGTTGAGTTCAGTTGCATGAATCTCCAATAACCATTCTGCTCAATTCAGTTAAATAAAAGAATTCATCAATAAAAGATCAAATCTTGATTTCACTTTTTGTAATAAAAAGGAAGAGAACAAAAGCATTAACGAGGTGGGTTTCTTATAAATGTACAGTAACATACCTTGACTGGAATTGGAATGGAAAAAAACTGAGTCTTGAAGATGATTCAATGGCTTTGTTGAGAGAATTTTAGGAGCTTGAGGTTTAACAAGAGAGAAGACAGTTGGGTTTAACTTATTAGAACTGTGGGGAGAACTGTATAAAGATTTTGTAGAAGTCAAGAATGTTGGGTGAAGACCCTTTTTTTGAATAAATTGAGACATTGACAGCAGCAGCCAAATTCTTTTGTTGAAAAAGTAGAGGTGACCATTTTATTGTAGTGGTTGGTCCACCAGCAGCACCTACTCTATAATACACAGTACCCCTCATTTCCAATTTTAGACCAAGGTATTTTCTTTTTGGTCCATTTCAAGGAATGACTATTTTTTAAAATTTGGAATCAATTTAGATTAAATTTTTAATTCTATATACTTTTTTTGACTTGTTTTAGGATCATTTTGTGCCATGTCAAACAAGTTTACATAAATTAAAATTAGGAAATAGCTTCTTACAAAATGAGCTACTGATTTAGCACTATTTTCTTATTAATTTGTTTCAAAATATTGACATCTTTCAATACTTTCTTAATAAAAAGCACCACAAGTTTTAAAAGTTTTGCAGTCACACAAATGATATATCGTTTATTTAAGATCACACATTTCAAAAATCTTTTTGTTAAGTCAAACTAAGACAATCTTTTTGAAACGGATGAAGCAGTTATTTTATCTTCTTACTAGATGAGAAAAGACCCGTATACGGGTGTAATTTTATTAAAATTATTATTTGTTGATATTTAGTTAATTTTTTTATAAATAAATAATCATTATTATATCCAGTTAGTCATGGATAGAAAATAATATTGGGGATCATAATTTACAATTAATTTATTTTAATAATTTATATAAAATTAAACTATAAATTATAACTTATTAAGTTGCTCCAATTAACGTAAAAAAGACTATAATACTCATTTTAACCTCCAGTCGATGTCAAACACAAACATCAAATTGAAAATTAGATATCAATGGTATTAGGCAAAATACATAAGTTACGCCGTGAATTATACATCAAATCCTTATTACACACTTTCTGAGCACGAAAATTATCTTACAATTTTCAGAAATAACAATTCACAGTATCAAGTATGAGGTGCAAGTTCGAAAAAAATGTACACTTTCATGTATACCAAGCAAAAAATCAGACTTTTTTCTTCTTCAAACTCCCCCATTTATCATCCAGCTTTCTAGTAAACCAATTCCTTGTCAAAATTCAGCACTTGTCACACACACCCAATAATCCGAAAAAAATCCAAAAAAATTAGAAAAAAAAGAAAAAAGATTAAATCCCATTAGAGAAAATCCCAAGAAAATGAAAGAGATCGTGATAGAGAAAAATCCAAGATGATTTTTGAAGAAGAACAACCAGATGCTAGAATTGATGAGCTTTTAGTTGTTTTGGGTTATAAGGTTAAATCTTCAGATCTGGCTGAAGTTGCACAACAACTTGAACAACTTGAGATGGCTATGTGTACAATATTAGAAGATGGAGGTTCTCATCTTTCTACTGATAAGTTCAAAAGAATCCTTCTGAAGTTGGAACATTCAAAGTAGATGGAAAAAACTAATAAAGTAATTCTTGGTAGAAGTTTAAATGAACGATAATGACACCTACAAAAAAAATTCCAGCATAAAATCGGAAAGGAGATGAGAAAAAAATTTACTTAGCAAGTTGAGAAGATGAATCAAACTTACAAAAGAGTAAAGGAGATGAAAGCGAGTGTGAGCAAATAAGATGAAAGTGATTTACAAAGAAAATGAGATAAAGTGGCCGGGCAATATAATGAAGTGACCGAAAAATGGGAGTTGGGGTTTTGATGGAGTAACTTTTCTAGAATAGTGTAAATATACTCATTTCTATATTTTCATAGGTACTGGTATAACATTCAGTAGAAAAATAATATTAAAATATATAATAAAGTAAGAGAATATAATGACAAATATACCCTTAATGTACCAACTTCTCATTTCTATATTATATAAAACATAATCTTGGGCAACTCTGAAGATCTATTTTTTAATTAAAACTTGGCATGATCCACATTCCCGTGCCCCACAAGAAAAAGAGGAGAAAGTGCTCGAGAGTATAATATTAGGATGAATAATTCATCATTATAATCCTGAATAACTTATTCTCTAATCAATCTTCTAATCATTTAAAAAGCTCCTGAAAAAATAAGAGTAAAAAACTACCGACACACAATTGGTTTTTACATAATCATTGAATTAAAAGGGAGATTAATCACATTGGATATGTGATATTAATAATCCCTCAATTATTTAGTGCTATTGCTTTATAATCCAATAATTCAAAACATGTGTTTGGCAATTGGCGCGAAGCCAAATAAACTTGAATGAATTTCTATTCTTAATAGTAATGACAATGAAAAAGGGCTTTTAATATTGCGTTTTGATAACTTTATAGTTGTATAGTTAATCTGAATATTTATATCACATATCCAATATGAGATAAATAATACCAAAATTTTAGTATAAACTTGATACCAATATTACCTAATACTAATAACCAAACGTTAGATCAACATAATCCCAAATTTTTATTTTAGATTAAAATCCTGACTCCACTAACCATTTGGTTCACATATATTAGTCGCATAAAAAATTTCATGCCTGTATATGGCTAAAATCGGAAAGTTCGATTTTATGATCATTATGACATTCATTAGCCCGTTTCTAGAGGGCTCGAGGCACAATTCGAGGTTTGACATCGAGGATCCCTACGCTCGACATCGGAGCGGCATAAATCGGAGACCGTCATGGGAAGGCGGGAATTCCCAAAAGGCACGTGGCTAGAGTTGACCAAGGCTGCAAGAATAGTACAAGTCCGTACCGTGACATTACAAAGTTGTACCAGCTATTTATTTTTGTATTACACATGTACTATGTTGGGATTCCCCCTCTTATATAAAGGGGACCCTTGTTTTTTTGAAAGAAGGATGATATTCAATACAAGAACAAGAACATTCTCTCCTCTCTAACTCAAACATTCTCTGCAATTGTTCCATTGATTTATTGTCTTTCATTTATTGTATTCATTAGCTGTTATTCATTTATTGCTCATTATTGATCATAAAGAGGCCATCTTCGAGGCCTTCATTACTGTTATACCTTCATCGACCGCCCTCTGTCAAGCATTCGAGCTCGACCTCGAGGCCCTGTTTTCGACCAACTCGAGACCTCGTCTCATAACTGCTCGGTTTGCACAATTCCACTATCCTTTGCTCTTATCTCATGTTTCTTACCTCTCGCTTATCATCTATTGCCAAAACAACTGGCATTAAAATATATCACATATTTTTAGAACCACAAAATCAAATATAATTGTAATTACCATTTTCATGGTAAATAGTTTGGCGCCCACCGTGGGGCTAAAAATAATAGTGATTGTTTTAGTGCTGGTTTTCTAAAAACACAAGTTATTCTTTACACTTTTTCTTGTCCAAGAATCTTCAATTTCATGTCAGAAAATGTCTAACTCAATGAATGCACATGAAAACAATGGTCCTTAAGCATCGGTGTACCACCGCAAAACCCTGAAGGGGCACCAGTACAAATTCCCGTTAATGAAGGCTCACGGAACGCTCGACATGTCGATGTAAGCTCTCATACAGACGAAAGTTTGCGCGAAGGAGACCAACATGAAGCACAGAGAGCCCCTACTCAAAAGGAAAGAGAAGTTAGCCTTCATGTCATTTTGAGATGTTGCAAGCACAACAAGTGGCTATTGCTCAGCTACAAATCCATAAAAAAAACTCCAAGCACAGCACCACCGGAAATGGCTCCTCGAGTCGAACAGGCACCAGAGAGGTCGAGCAACAACGGGTCAGCAGCCGACCCCGCTATTATGAAGATGCTCGAGGACCTCACAAAGAGGATTGAATCAGGCGAAAAGAAGATAGAATCTAACGACAAAAAGGTGGAGAGACCTATAACTCGAGGGTCGATCAGATCCCGGGCGCACCCCTGATTCTGAAGGGTGTAGATTCAAACACGTTCGTGCAAAAGCATTCCCATCGAGTGCGGCTCCGAATCCCATCCCGAAGAAATTCAGAATGCTCGATCTCCCGAAGTATAACGCGACGTCGAATCCCAATGAGCACATTACTGCTTACACTTGTGTTGTGAAAGGGAACGACTTAAAAAATGACGAGATTGAATCCGTATTATTGAAAAAAATTGGAGAAATGTTGTCCAAAAGGGCCATGATGTGGTATCATAACCTACCCCCGAACTCGATAGATTTGTTTCCCATGATGGCAGACTCTTTTGTGAAAGCACATGTTGGTACCATCAAGGTCGCTACGAGGAAATCTGACGTCTTCAAAATCAAACAAAGAGAGAATGAGATGCTAAGGGAGTTCGTATCCCGCTTTCAATTGGAACGAATGGAATTACCACCGGTTTCCGATGATTGGGCAGTGCAAGCCTTCACTCAGGGCTTGAATGAACGAAGCTCGATAGCTTCAAAGCAGCTGAAGCAAAACTTAATCGAGTATCCCGCTGTAGTTTGAGTGGATGTATACAACAAGTATCAATCAAAGATCAAAGTCGAGGATGACCAATTGGAAGCCCCCTCGGGCTCGGTTTATCCTAGAAGGCTCTTAACAAAGGAATCGAGGCTTCCAGAGAGATAGCCAAGGCCAAGCAAAGAAAGGTATCAATCGTATATAGAAAATCGGAGAAATATCCCGAGGTGCAACATACCTCGAAGTGATCAAAGGATAGATCGAGGCCAGAATCCTCGGGGACTTGTGAACAAAGCAGGGTTCGACAGGCACACAGGGTCGGTAGAGGAACCACGACTATCTGAGTACAACTTCAACATTGATGTTTCAGACATCGTATCGGTCATAGGTAAAATCAAAGACACCAGGTGGCCAAGACCCGTACTATCAGATCCTTCGCAAAGGAACCCTAACTTGATATGCGAATATCACGGTACTCACGGTCATAGGACCGAGGACTGCAGACAGCTCCGAGAAGAGGTAGCCCGACTGATTAGCAAAGGGCACCTTCGAGAGTTCCTCAGTGACCGAGCCAAAAACCAATTTCGGGAAAGAGAGGCAAATAGAAAAAATGAAACAGAAGAACCACAACACATCATCCACATGATTATTGGAGGAGTCGACGTCCCTCAGGGACCCATTTTTAAGCGAACAAAAGTATCCATCACCAGGGAAAAGTGAACTCGGAGCTGCTTACCTGAAGATGCTCTTTCATTCAGCGAAGAGGAAATCGAGACCTTGTCTCAACTCATAATGACGCAATAGTAATTTCTTTTCTTTTGAATAAATTTCAGATTAAACGTGTGCTCGTGGATCTAGGTAGCTCAGCCAATATAATTAGGTTGAGGGTGGTAGAGCAACTCGGATTGCTAGACCATATCGTGCACGCCTCTCATGTCCTCAACGAATTCAACATGGCGAGCGAGACAACGAAAGGGGAAATCATCCTCCCAGTCAACGTGGCCGGTACAATTCAAGATACCAAGTTTCATGTCATCGAAGGTGACATGAGATACAATGCTTTGCTTAGAAGGCCATGGATTCACAGTATGAGAGCGGTGCCGTCAAGCCTTCATCAAATGATGAAGTTTCCTATGAAGGATGGAGTAAAAACAGTGTACGGAGAGCATCAAACCACAAAAGAAATGTTCACAGTGCACGATGTGGCACCGACACCGACACCTTATACATCAAAGGAGCCAAATAACAAGCAAACAGCCGAGTAGCAATCACAAACTACATCCTCGGATGAACGAATAAAGGATCGTGTCGCGTCCTCGGAACGAATAACTGAAGCATATGAGGCTTGAACGCCACCATTGTTAAGGTACAATCCTTTCCCTCTTTCATTCACATCTTACACTAACCTACATGCAGCTGTTCGATTGAAAGGGATCGAAGCACTCTCCAGATCGAAGGCCTTAGGTTTTAAAGCATGTGTTGCGCTCTTTTTCCCTCATGTCAGATTTTATCCCAAATGGGTTTTACCGACGAGGTTTTTAACGAGGCAACACCCATATGCTACCTAAGGAGAACTCACCAAGTATTCAAGGCTTCTCTTCGATCAACCTCAACTACTGAGGGGCATCCCCCCGGAAGATCACCTCCTCGAAGAAATTAAAATATGCCAAAGAGGGTCTCGACAGGAGAACAATGTATAAGACCAAACAGTCAAATAAATCGTGTCCACGTAGAATAATCGAACCCTCGATGGTGAAAACATGTATACTTGTACCAAGTAATCGAAGGAGAATCTTTTATCATCAAAATACTTCGCGCTTCAAAGAAGTTTGCTATTTTCACAAGAAACGGCTCTGACGCCAGAAATTTCCCTAACACTCGGGGACTGACACCAAAAACTCGAAGCCGTAAAACCTCAGGGCCGACAACTTCGAGCTCGTAATCCCTCAACGAGGCATGTTCAAATTCATAAGCCCTACATGAGGCACCAATGTAATCCCTCCATGAGGCAATATCAACAATCTAAGACCTCCATGAGGCAACATCAAGTTTATAAGACCTCAATGAGGCAACACCAAAAAGTTTGCTATTTTCACAAGGAACGACTCCAAAGCCAAAAACTTTCGATGTCCTGGGAACTGTCATTAACAGTCACCCCATCGAGTCATCAAAAACTCGAAGCCATAAGACCTCAAGGCCGTTAACTTCGAGCTCATAAGCCCTCTATGAGGCACCAAATGAGGCAATATCAAAACTGTAAGACCTCAAGCAAGGCATGAATCGTAAGACCTCCACGAGGAAATATTAATTTTGTAAGACCTCAAGCAAGGCATGTACAAATCTGTAAGACCTCAAGCAAGGAATGTACAAATTTGTAAGACCTTAAAAAGGCATAATCCCCATATCAAAGTCAAGGCTATATATTCGAACTTGTATGACCCCTAAAAAGGCATACCCTAGATATAGACGCCGAGGCTATCTCACTCGGGGACTAAAAAGCTACGGCCAAATACAATGACCACCGTCATAAGACTCCGGCCAAACCAACTCGACTCGGAGACGTCCGACCATCGCTATATTTAAGGTCGTACCGAACCAATGCGTAAGAGCCCAAACGCCAACCATATTAAAGGTCGTACCGACCCACTGCGTAAGAGCCCAAGCACCAGCCATATTAAAGGTCGTACCGACCCAACGCGTAAGAGCCCAAGCGCCAGCCATATTAAAGGTCGAACCGAACCAACGCGTAAGAGCCTAAGCGCCAGTCTAAAGAGCTTCAGGGCCGATTTAAGAGAATCTAAGGGTCGATGAGCTCGACTCAAAACCCAAATCGAAGACTGAGCCCTAAACGGTTAACTAAAAAACACCTAAGGGCCAATGCATAAGAGCCTAAGCGCCAACACACTAAATGTTGTACCGACCCAATGCGTAAGAGACTAAGCGCCAGGCACACTAAAGGTCGTACCGACCCAATGCGTAAGAGCCCACGGGCCAGCCTAAAAAGCCTCAAGGCCAATTTATAACCCCAAGGGTTTCATTTCGAAGTCCAATTCATCAGGCTAATTATTGACAGGCATCAAAATTCAAAACAAAAGAAAGACAGACACAAGCAAATTAGAAGTACCAAAGGATTTTTTATATATGTATTACAAATATACATTTACAATGTTCCCGCAGGGGTTTTATACAAAGGACAAGAAAGAAAAACCTAGTCCTCTCTAGGGACCAGCTCCCTCGACGGCCCCTCGGACCAGCTCCCTCGACGACCTTCAAATATCAGCATTGACACCAAAAGAAAGGAAAACCTTGGCGTCGATCTCATCCGCCTTGGCCTGCTTTATATCTTCCGAGAGATCAAAGTCCCTAGCGTGAATCTCTTCGAGGGTCTCCCTCCGAGATCTGCATCGGGCATACTCATTTCCCCTCCTCTCTCTATCAAAGGCTCCCCTCAGCTCAGCCCGAGCATCGGCAACATCTTTCAAATAAACGGCCACTTTCTTACCAACCTTTGCTCGAACTTCTTCAGCTTTATCCCGAGCGTCCACGACCTCGACCTTCATCTTCAAAAGATCAGTCTCAATCTTGGTAATCTTGCCCGTCTGAATTGAGCTACTTTCTCGAGCATTGCGGAGTTGTACCTCGGGGGCATAAGCCTTGGCCAAAGCATTCCTTTGGGCTGAAGCATGAATACCTATATGTGCCTTCAACGCATTGCATTCGGAATTAACCTGTGTGACTTCGCCCCAGAGGTGTTCAAGCGCTTCCGTCTTTCTCTGCAACTAAAATATCAAACATTAGCTCTGGAAGATGGGAAAAGAGACATGTACCCCCTCAAAATGAGGATTACCTGTTTCTCGAGATTGCCTTCGTAATCTCGGCTTCGATTCATCTCCGATCGAAGATATATCAACTCTCTTGTCTTTTTATCACAAATAAGCCTGAGAGATTTCTCCTTGCCCAAGGCTTCCTGCAACTCGGCCTCACAGTGGAGCAGCTCAGACTTGAGTTTGTCAAAAGCCTATGAAAAAGAAGCTTCAGTTCAAAAGATGAAAATACAAAGCTGAAAAACCAACAAATTTTAAACCAAAACTCACTACGGAACAGAGCCGCTGGACCTCCTCAAAAGTTGAGTGTGCGTCTACTGGCATGGTCCCATCGGCCCCAGTTGAATCGCTCTCGATGGGGATATGATCGCTCGAGACCCCACTTGATTTAGGTGGCCCCTGGTCCCAAACGCCCCTCGAAGTACCTTCGGGGAGGGGGGAAGCAGACGATGGTAGAGGACTCTTGCTCCTTCCCTCTCATGGAACCTCTCCCTCGAGGCTAAAGGTCTCGGACCCAGCATGTTCGGAAACCTCGGGAGGGCCCATGGTTCGAGCCGTAGATGCAGAACCATCCTCCCTAGGAATATTGATGTCTACAGAATAACCGGCGTATATAAGGTTCTCTTCAGCGGCAACATCTTCTTTGTGCCCCCGGGCAGGCCCTGCCTCATTATGAATGTCCTCATCCTCCGAGGACCTCTTCCGCTTATTATCCTCCCTCGGCTCCGAAGCCGACGGTCCTTCCCCCTCCTCGAGGGGGCACGATCTCATCTCAGAGAATCCACCAACGCCTGCAGTGACGGAGTTAATACATATAAAGGAAAGCATTTCTCAAAAGGCAATTACGTAACATATACCGTGGTGCTTTTCTTCCCATCTGCCCTTCGACAGATCTTGCCACTTGCGTTCATCATAGGACGAGGAAGCTTCCAACCTCCGAGTCTAGTTCGCAAGATCGGGGATCTCTCTCGGCATCCACGAGACCACTGAGAAAGAGAAAAATAAACATTCTTACAAATCATCGAGAGCAAAGGGCACTAAGGTACGACATAATACTTACGTTTGAAGTTCCATTTTTCGGGGAACGGTAGGAACTCAACATGAATGATGTCGATGGTCCTCATTCGGACAAATAGACTCATCCATCCTCGGTTCCGGTCCTCATCGTCACTGGCAATACAATTCTTGGTGGATCGGTGTCGTAACACAATCAAGCCTCGACAATGTGAGGCCGATATAATCTAATAAGGTGGCTAAGGGTAAACTCAAGCTCAGCCTTTTCAGTGAAGAACCTTGTCATCAGCACTATCCGCCATAATGACGGATGAATCTGAGCCAAAGTGACTCGATACCTTTTGCAGAATTCGAGCACAAGGCGGTCGAGGGGGCCTAATGTAAATGGGTGCATGTACACGTTCAGGAATCCCTCTACGTGGGACATAATATTCTCTTCTAGGGAAGGTATCTGCAGCATCACCTTTTCTCCCCATCCACAATCTCTCCTCATGGCCTCGAGGTGTTTCTCCTCTATCGATCGAATAAACATCGACGCATTCTCTTGATGGCCCGGAGCATCGAAGGGTTTCTCTAGTGCAAACTATTTCTTTAAAGCAAAACAACTCGAGGTTAACTCGCCATACACTGGCGGTGTACCACCGGCCGGGCAAGAAACAGAGGCAGGGTTTCCCTCTTCTTGGTTAACGGATTCGGGCACATCAACCATAACTATTTGAATAAAGATAAAGAGGAAGAAAGCTCAAGCAGTTTCGCAAGCTGAGAAAAGGAAAAGAACTTTAAAGAGAAAACTAGTTTTGCAAGATGCAAGACCTAAAACTGAAGAAGAAGCGGGCATATATATAGAACAAACGGCGATTATTCATCTACTTTTAGGAAAAATTAATTCTGACAAAATTATTATAACTTCTGGGGAAGTGTACCGGTGGGTCCACCTCGGTCACTTCACCGTCATGTCATATGAATGACGCTGTCATACAAAGTTTGAGGGATCAAAACCCCCATACCAACCTAGCCTCGAGAAGGTGTCCGATCTCGATGATCTCTATTACTACAAGTACGGGCTCCAAAGAGCTAGATTCAAAGCTTGAAGGTCGACTTTTGCGTAAGCATTGCAGGGAAAAGTTTGAAAGATATGAAACGAAGAGACCTTTTTCATTCCAAAAAATATATTTACAAGGGTATTTTACAAAGCTCCCCCGAGTATCCCATGTAAAAAAAAGCAAAAAAAAAGCAAAATAGTAAGTAAATATACTCTTCGCCTTCACTACTGCCCGAGTTGCTTGCAGAGCCCTCATCTGAAGTAGTTGAAATTGCTGATTCTTCCTCCAAGGCCCTGGCTTCTGCAATCTCGGCGGAGAGATCGACACCTTTAGCATTCGCTTCCTCGAAGGCTTGCCTCATGGATTGCGAGCGAGCATGAGCAACTGCCCGGGCCAATTTTATCTCGGCCTTCTCAAATATCTCCCTGGCCCGACCATTTGTGGCGGCAACATCCTTTTTGTATGAAGAGACAAATTCATCAGCCTCAGACTTGGCCGCGGATAATGCAGCAGCCTCTTCCTGAGCACCTCGAAGAAGGCCCTGAATCGAGGATAGTTTTTCTCGAAGTATGTCCCTCTCCGAAGCCACGATATCATTCAACCGCGCTAGCTCGAGGATTACTGCGTCCTTGGCCACAACATCCTCTCGGAGCTGCCCCACTAGGGCGTCCTTTTGACCAATCTGAAAAATGCAGAAGATAAGCTAATTAGCACCAAGTATGATAATAAAAGATAAGATTATGGGTACCATATTACCTGCTTGATGAAGTCGGCCCTCTCTTGGTGCGCTCTCTCCGAGCCTGACCGAAGGTTGATCAACTCCTCCTCTTTTCGGGCGCATAGAGCCTTCAACTCATTCGACTCCGATATAAGATTCCCGAGCTCCTCCTCACAATGAGTCAACTCATCTTGCAACTTAGATACGGCTTGGTCATACAACTTCTTGAACTACAACACAAAGGAAGAAAGTTAGAAAAGCAAGAGTAAAAATTTGAAGCACAAATAGTATATCAAGAAGATCACCTGCTTTTGAAGCCTCTCAGCCTCCTCGAGAGCGACGGAGACATCGAGATCGACCTCCTACTCAACGCCTTCAAAGTAATATCTGAATGTATCATCCTCTCCCTGAGGGGTCCCCAAACTGGAGGCATTCCTATCCTGGGCATCTCGTATCTCCCTGGGGGAAAATAACGGGTCCGATTGAAATCCACCTATAACATCAACTTCCATCGGGGCCTCCTCTCGCCGCTGAAAAATTTCGGAAGCCCTCCGAACTCATTAACTCGGGCTGTACCATGTCCGATGAGCAGCTCGGGAACTATACCCAAACACTCCTCGAAGGTCTCATCAGCACAAGATGGGTCCGCTTCGGCCACCTCCACCTCAACAGTCTTCTGCCCTGCAATTTTTGAAGCGTCAGCGCTTCGTTTTACTCTTTGTACCAAAGGGCAGATATCATCATCTTCTTCCTCGGCATGCAGGCTCTCAGCAACCATCGAGGTTAGGATCATAGCATCGACCTTGGGCTTCCGAGCCTTTGATCTCTTGGGCTTCAGAGACTCCGTCGGTGTCTCTTCCTTCCTTTTCTTATCCTTGGCGGTTTTTGAATCCTCTTCCTCACCAGGAGAAGGCGGTCTCATCGACACGCCTTCCCCAAGACCTGCACATGCATGATGTATCAAACTTACCACTATAGAGAATACTTATAAAGAATGAGGAAATGACAACCATAAAAGCATACCGTGGTTCTTCGCCTGCCATCGCGTTTTGGCCAAATCGCCCAGACGCGCTGCTGTATGAAAAAGCAGAGTCCAAAAGTTTGATCCATCCCGGAAGGTCCTGGACCGCGTCGGGGAACCAAATGGTGGCTTCACAATTAGATGAAAATCAATAAAAAGAGAAGGTCAGATCGGAAGAAGAAAAAGAGGTGGTAAAACATACTCGATATGGGGATACTTAAGCTTCATGTTCCATTGCTCCGGGAATGACATTCTATCAGCGGGGATAAGGTCCGAGGCTCTAACTCTAACAAATCAGCTCATCCATCCCCGATCTTTGTCCTCGTCGATGCAAGCAAAGAACGCTTTGGCAGATCGACGGTGTAGCTTGATTAAACCCCCTCGAAAGAGACGAGGGCTATACAATATGATCAAGTGATCGAGGGTGAAAGTCATTCCCTCGATCATGTTAGAGATATATCGAATCATATATACAATCCTCCAAAAAAAGGGATAAATCTGACCGAGTGTCACTCGGTACTGACGACAGAAGTCGAGAATCATCGGGTCTATCGGTGGAGAAGAAGAATCTACGGGGCCTAAAGTGAAAGGGTATGTATATACGCTGAGGAAGCCAGCTTTATGTGTGACTATGCTTTCCTCAGCTGTAGGGATTTCTACTTGCGTCACCTCCCCCCAACGACAGTCTATTTTTACCCTCTTTGTATCGGTCACTACACTTATGTACCGGACATGGGCTCGCATCGGCCCGGTGTAGAAGGGGTTTCTCGATGGTAAATCAGAGACGGTGTCAAAGGGACCAGGAATGCACTGCTCGATGCTAGGAGGAGTTTTTGATTTGCCCTTAGACGGGCATGATGCAGAAGTGGCTCCCTCTTTTTGAGGTACCGTTTTGGAGGTTTTTGCCATAATTGTAACTGGATTTCAAAGAAAGAAGATAAAGAAGCAAGCGTAGAAAGAGGATGAAAGCAGAAAGCAGTTAGCTAAATTTTGAAGGCTTGAAGATGTTGTAAGGTTGTGAAAGGAAAACGATTGATATATTTATAGAAGCCATTTGGGCATGTTTGAAGCGGAAAGGTCGAACCAATAGTGGTTCATGGGATTCTCGAGAATCGTGCTGACAGCAACCTCAGCGCAACCTTTATGTCACGTCATTTAATGTTCTGACGAGGCTGACTTGATAATGGGAGTATCGAACAGGCAAGGATTCAAAATCGTTTCTTATCGTTTCATTCTAAGAAACACGGGACTATCTGTATACGGCTAAAATCGGAGAGTTTAATTTTATAATCATTATGGCATTCCGTAGCCCGTCTCCAGAGGGCTCTATGCACAGTTCGAGGTTTAACATCGAGGAAGCATATCGAGAATCCCCCACGCTCGACCTCGGAGCAGCATAAATCGGAGACCGTCATGAGAAGGCGGGAAATTTCCAAAAGGCACGTGGCTAGAGTTGACCAAACCTGCAAGAATAGTACAAGTCCGTACTGTGACATTAAAAAGTTGTACCAGCTGTTTATCTATGTAATAATTACACATGTACTATGTTGGGATTCCCCCTCTTATATAAAGAGGACCCTTGTCATTTTGTAAGAAAGATGATATTCAATACAAGAACAAGAACATTCTCTACAATTGTTTCATTGATTTATTACCTTTCATTTATTGTATTCATTAATTGTTCTTCATTTATTGCTCATTATTGATCATAAAGAGGCCATCTCGAGGCCTTCAATATTGTTATACCTTCATCGACCGCCCTTTGTCAAACACTCGAGTTCGATCTCGAGGCCCTGTTTTCGACCAACTCGAGACCCCGTCTATAACTGCTCGGTTTACACAGTTCCACTATCCTTTGCTCTTATCTGATTTTTCTTACCTCTCACTTAGCATCTATTGCCAAAATAACTAGCATTAAAGTATATTACATATTTTTAGAACCACAAAATCAAATATAATTATAATTACTATTTTCATGGTAAACAATGCCTTAAACACTAAATAGTAATTGAAGAATCATTTGGATGAACAATGTCATAGAAATTACTATGACTTGCATGAAAATTGCTTAAGAGTTAAAAGTTGTTGTTTTGTTTTTTCCAATATAATATTAATGAACTTCTAGACCAAGAAATAAGTAAGAATGGTTTTAAGAGATCACTTACATGAAAATGGAGTGGCTAAAGTAAAATATGGTAATTGGAATAAAATTCACGTTGGAAGTTTCATTTTTAACTAAAGGAATTCCTATAAGTAAAGCAATAACGTTAGGCTGCTTTCACAAGAAATTCAATCTCCTAAAGAAAGTATGATCAGCTATAAATGGGTGAAATTCAAAAATAGCTAGATTCACGAGTGGTAATTGAAAAATAATAACTGTTTCAAAAGTATTCGAAATTTAGTTACTTTTCCTGTAAAGATAAATTTGAATGAAAATACTGTTCAAAATTCAGAAAATATTCCAGCACAATATACTGGAGTTCCATCATAATATACTAGACTTCCAGCATAATATACTTTAGTTGCATCATAATATACTAGACTTCCAGCATAATATACTTGAGTTCCAGTATAGTATACTAGTCCAGCATAATATGCTGGACGTGCTATTTTCACGCTATAATTACGTAAACAAAATCCTATTCAGTTGCCGATGCAATTTGAAGTTATTACTTAAAAAAATAAAAGTGTTATAAATAGAATTCTATTTATGGTGAATGTTTATATTCTAGAGAGATTCTAGGGTTTGTTACTAGGTGGTTAAGTCACTCTTTCCCTATAAATAGAGAGGTCCTCTTCCATTGTAATTCATCCCAAAACTCAATAAGAATTTTCTCGCTCTCTTTCTCTACAATATTGTTCTTCTTCTTTTATTGTTTATAATACGTTATCAGCACGAGNTTTACTTTATTTTTCTCTTTTAAATTCTTGAAATTCTATAATTTGATTTTAAATGCAAGCAAAGACAATAAACTTTGATTATAACTCCTATAGAGTTTGCAAGAAATTATAACCACCTGAAGTGGTAAAATTTCTATGCCTTGCAATGATCAAAATCATGTATGATTGTGGAAAAAAAAAAATGAAAATCCGTCCCATTGAATTTGCTTCATTCTCATTTCCCTTAAGAGAATGTGATAGCAATATGTGATAAGTCTGAAAGAAGACAACTTATTACCGTGAAGGTATCAATGGATGTGGACGTGGTAATAGACGAAATTATAATCGTCATATTAGTGATAATGAGAATAATAAGAATTCTCAAAAGAATCTTTCACTATTTGAAAGTTATATTTGTCATCGATTTGACATGAGATTTTGTAAAGCGCATATAGATGATTATGGTCCATTCATGATGAGAATGTGACAACATCTGATTTATGAATACATATCCATTCTTGGAAGAATATGAACGTGCTAGTGTGAACAACTATTTTTTGACCACACCAAAATTCTATACTATTTTTTGCTATAAATATTA
>MDKI01276519.1:0-12038 GCA_005239505.1 Nicotiana paniculata | reverse complement strand
TCATACCCTCCTGATAATCTTTCAACAACCCGGAGTTTATTTCTCTCACTCCTCCAATACTATACTGCATGCTGAAAATAACATAGAACACTTCGATTATTTTTCCTTTCTTAGGAATTATACTGCAAAAGCTCGACTCTTAATCATACTGCTGCCTGAAACCCTTAAACACCGCGTTCTTAACTTCCAAATTTATTGGGACCATTATTGAGAGTCACCCACTCTGACTGGCCCCGAATACAATCAACTCCAAGGATATTCTAGCACATGAAATCACTTTTTAATGTAACACGTGACTGAGTCACTACCCTTGCAACTCGCCTATGCTTTAAGCATAAATTATGAATCTTTCCAAGCCTAACCCTGGTCCAATAGGACCCCCTTTTGCACACATTCGTCAAATCCCACGCACGATCAATATTTTTCTCCTTTACCTTAGCTGCAATAACTTTCCATTACGCCGACAATCCGCCACCTCATGAGAACACAATCCTACAATCCAATTGCAGGTGGTGGGACTCCCCCACTTAGCCCGAAGCTACTCCTTGCACCATCTAGACCCTGCTGAGATCCTTTCTCCTTTGTTAGCATGATTTTTTCTCAACCAATCCGTTCAATTCCTCCGAATTCCCTTGTACGCATTCCCTAAATACTCAAATTCTCTATCATCATTCACACATTCTGCCTCCTACCGAATATCCACTAGAGTCCCTCACAGAAACTTGCCAACCACACAACCGCTAACCTACTCACAGGAGATAACCCACCTATGGAAATCACAACCTGACACCTTCCAACAACGATGTACTGCACACTCTCTACAACATCAATACCCTATCCTGCACCCTTCTTCCTCTACCAACTTTACTAGTCCGCCCACTCCTCATGGACGTCTATTAAATGCGCTACAACATCTTCAAATTCACCGCCACATTGCTTCCTTCTTCATTCCTAACAACTCCTCCATGTTGTATCTAACCTTCCGTCGAAATAACCCATATTTCAACTTAAGCTCGTAGACCCAATTGCCATCCACTAAAACTCTCAAACTTTCCCTCAAGATAGGCAGTTGTCTTACCACTGAACTCCTGTGCTATGCTACCACTCTCTCACTTGTTAATCTCATTCCTTTAAGAACTACCCGACCTCCTTTCCTTACACCTGGCCCTTTAGAAATTTAGTCGCCGCCTGACACTTCTCACATGTCTTCCTTCGTCGTATGCTGTCCCATTCAATATCATTCTCTGTAGTTGTTACACCAGTAGATCATCGAGACTCCAAACTCTCCGAGGATCATCTTTCTCGAGTTGCCTTCATTAGAAATAACTATTCAGTACTGAACCACCGCACCTCACGGTCTCTGCCAACCGCATTCTTCAATACTTCTTGACAATACTCGGACCCCCTACAGCCGAAGAAACCATAGCACCGACAGACTTAACACATTCTATTCGATCAATGACGACGATCTCACATCACAGGTGAATATCCCAGCTTACTTGAAAACACCAAGTCTTACTACTTTATCAACCCCAACCGGACCATTCATAATCCAAATGCCTTTCCTATGCCGGAACTAAAATACCAAAATCTCGAAATCACGCCTTGAGAAGACCTCCCTTCAGGCGATTCATCACCCCCAACATATGGACAAGAGTTCCACCATCACACTCACACCGTGCGATAGCCAATCGTAAGCATCATAATAATCTGAGCATAACCTCAAGGCTCTCAGAAGCACAGCTACTGAGCTGAAACAACATATTACCCTTCCGCAGGGCCATAACAACAGCCCCAACCAATTACACATGGAAAACATCTCGCATCATATCCGTAGCACCATTTCAATTCCTCAGATTCCCGATTCATAGCAAGAGCTTCGCGACGCGTAAGATTGAGTAGGAATAAGCATAGGCATAATACTCAAAGGAATCAAATCGAACGATGAGGAATCACGAAGGGAAATACTCCTAACAGCCCTGTAGCCTCTCGAAGATAAGTACATACGTCTCCGTACCGATACGCAAGACTCTACTAGACTTGCTCATGACTCGTGAGACCTAAGGGAACCTAGTGCTCTGATACCATGTTGTCACGACCCAAAAGTCTATTAAGGTCGTGATGGCGCCGGACACCACCGTCAGGCAAGCCAATCATTAATTAATTGAAATAAATTCCTGTTTTCACATTTTTGAAATCATTACCTTTAACTTATTACGTAAAACTAAATAAAAATCCGTTAAGTAAATACGACGGTTTAAAAATTCTATTTTAGCAAATATACCCCAAACACATCCCAGAACCTGGTGTCACAAGTGCATGAGCAATTTCTAAGAATTTATACAATCATTACAAAGCTTGTCCAAGATAAAAATTTGACAATGAAATTTAAAACAACATGAATACAATATGAGGGAGACTCTGTCAGCTGCAGATCGACTTCGGATGATGCAGCTCGCCTAAGTCTCCGAACCAGCCACATCGCTGTGAAAGTACCTATGCAATAAAAATGCACAACAAGTGTAGCATGAGTACGAAAACAACGTGTACTCAGTAAGTATCCCGCCTAACTTCAGAGAGGTAGTAACAAGGGGTCGATTTGACACTTGCTAAAGGTCAATTTAGTATAATCAAGTTAGACACTAAGCATGTATGTCATAGGCAATTTATTATAATCAGGGATAAATAATATTAACTCCTTCCACATTTAACACTTTAAATCTTCGTCATTTTACTAACAAATAATAAAACATGGATGATTTAATCAATTAACCAATAATCAATGGGAAAGAACAACTTCTTCCAAAGTTATAACAACTTTAAATCTTTGTCATTTTAGTTGACAACTTAAAATTTCCAGGCCAGTAATCAGGCAAAATCACAGCAAATACGCAGTAAATATCATGCGCAAGCAATGCCGAGGGTCGAACAACACGGACCAACAATAAGAAATTGTGCACTGCCGAGGGTCGAATGGCTCGAACCATAGATTCATCTATCTTCCCCGCTCGCGAATCGAGCATGCGACGCGGTTATACATAAATACAGGGTTATCCTGCTCGGGAATCATACATGCGACTCAGGCACCCATAGATACACATATTCACACAATAATTCCACATTTTTATCAAGAAAGCATTTACTCAGGAAAGTGGTAAAATTCTTCTTAAAGGAACACGAAAATAGGTTTTAATATTTGTTTTGAAACTCATTTGCCAAGTTTAATAATATTCAATAATATAACCTTATCAGGAATACAATTATCCACGGATGAATTAATTCTCTTTCTAAATGATTAAGAAAGGTACACTCTAGTCTTTTTAGGAAATAATTTACCGATTCAATACCATTAACAGTCTAATATTATGGGAAGGATCACATGTACAACACGTAAGTCATGCTAGTGGGTCCTAGACTACCCGGACATGGCATAATAGTAGCTACGCACGGACTTCCGTCACCTCGTGCGTACGTAGCCCCCGAATATAATAGCACATATTTAATTAGTTTACCTAAGAGGACAATTCCCTCTCACAAAGTTAGAAAGGAGACTTACCGCGCTCCGACGACTCCAATGGACGCACAACACCCCAAAATTATCCAAATAACGACAAACCAATGAAAATATACTCTAATATTTTCAACAACTCAGATTATATAAATTCCCGACTCCACTCAAGGAATTGACCAAAATTCCCTCGGGTCCACGTGCCCGGATTCTGAAGTTTTTCGAAGATAAACTCTACCCATAGCTTTACTAGCTCAAATATACAATTTACTCTAAATTCCATGCTCAAATTCGTGGCTAAAATCCAAAGTACCAAATTTCTAGGTTTTCTTCAAAATCCCAATTTTTCCACAATTTTTCATGTTCAAATCCATGCATAAACCTTGTATTTAACTTGGAATGAGTAGAAATAACGTATCTTGACATAGATGACGAAATTCCCCTCTTGAAGCTCTCCAGATATCGCCCACACCAAGTGAAAGAATGAAGAAATGGTCAAAATCCCGTTTAAAATACTTCACTGCCCAGACAAACCTTCTATGCGATCGCACTCCTTCAACCGCGATCGCGCAAGCCAACCTACACAAGCCATTCCCAGCTCCCTCCAAATTTCCTCCTTCGCGATCGCAGCTTCCCCCTTGCGCTCGCACAAGCCAACCCGGTAGCCCCCAGTTGCACTGTGCTATCACACACACCTTGTTGCGATCGCGCAGACCAAAAATACAACATTCAAATTTTCCTTCTTCGCGGTCGCACAACAAGGACCGCGATCGCATTTCACACCAGATGCACCAGCAAACAGCAGCAGCAAATCACCCAAAAATGGCCTGAAACCACCCCGAAACACACCCGATGCCCCTCGGTCCCCGTCCAATCACACGACTCAGTGCCATAACATCCCACGAACTTGCTCGAGGCTTCAAATCACATCAAACAACGCCCAAATCACGGATCGTACTAAAATTCAAACTTTATGAACTTGAAATTTCCAACTTCTACATCCGATATCGAAACATATCAAATCACGTCCGAATGACCCCAAATTTTGCACACAAGTCACATTCGACATTATGGACTTGCTCCAACTTCCAGAATCGCATTCTGACCCCGATATCAAAATTTCCACTTACCGTCGGATTTCTCAAAAACCTTCAAATTCCTATCTTTAGCCAAATGACTTCAAAATGACATATGGACATCCGAATTCACTTCCGATCGCGCTCCTAACTCCAGAATCACCATACGAAGCTATTCCCAGACTCGGAATCCCAAACGGACATCAATAACTCTGAAATGCTTTCCAACCCAAATTTATGAAGTCCTTCTAAAATACTAACTTCCACAATATACGCTGAAACGCTCCCGGGTTATTCAAAACCTGATCCGGACGTACGCCCAAGTCTGAAATCATCATACAAACCTGCTGGAAGCTTCAGATCCTGATTCCGAGGTCGTTTACTCAGAATCTTAATCTTAGTCAATTTCTCCAACTTAAGGCTTCCGAAATGAGAATTTGCTTTCCAAATTAACTCTAAACTTCCTGAAATTCAATTCCGACCACGCCCACGAGTCATAATACATGAAATGAAGCCTCTCATGACTTCAAACCGCTGAACGATGTGCTAGAGCTCAAAACGCCCGGTCGGGTCGTTACACGTCCCTAGGTGGATCAAGAAGATCACTTCAAATGTTTCCTGATGCAACGTGAGCCCTAGTGACGATATATTGCATAAGAGGTTTCAAGTTATCAGTGGTAGATTATAGATCAACATTAAGGTGAGTCAACAATATAGGGATGAAAGTTACAAATATGAGATGAGATTAGGCTGTCATTATTAATATGAACAGTAATAAGGAAGCATTAAATGGCTTAAATTTATACATATAGGATAAGAGGTGAGAGAGTAACCTAAAGTTGGGTGGCAGGTCTCGATAATAATAAATCGAAGTAAGAGTTATAGTATAGTATGACCTACCTAGTTGTGGTAAATCCATAAGCAGATAACTGAGTCTATGAAACAAGATATATCAATAGTTGTAAGTTCGACAAAGTACTGAGTGAAAAACTTCAGTACACCTATAGATGCCCAGAGGGATAGCTTTTTGAGTTCTGTATATATTCCCAAAGAGAGGCCTAGATATTGGCTAAAAGCTGGAGGAAAAAGGAGAAAAGAGTCGCATAGGCGCACATACAAGGTCAGAATTGTACATGCTGCATGAAATAAGGTAGAAATAGTTACGATATTGGAATAATTTCGACCACAAGTCATGGTGTGAGAAAGATTCCTAAAGGGGGGAATGCCCTAGCCTTTGGATTTACTCACCGAACAACTCACTATATGGAAAAGACAATATTAAAGTATTTGTAAAAGCTATTATTTAACACACGGATAAGTGCACCATTCAACATTCGAGGACGAATGTTCCAAAGGGGGGAATGATGTTACACCCTATATTTTTCTACGTGAGAGTACGTCGTAAGTCAATTAATTTAAGCTCAAAAAGGAGATCGTCTTTGAAAGCACATAAAGTAAGTTAATCATGTTACCTTGGAGGTTACAAATATTTAAGATCATGAATAACAAGTACCAAGAGGGTTGGAAATCTTAGAAGCTAAACCAAATGAAGAAAATAAGTTTCGTCGAAAGTCGACAAGTTTGGAATGTTATAACATGGAATTTAGGGTAAGACTATGGTTCATTACATGATAATAAGGTTATGCTATGATTTTGTTTTGTCGTATGATAGACGTGTGATACGTTTTGAAGTAGAGCAAGTTGTGCAACAAAATTTGGCAAAGGTCTTCACAAGTTACATTCATAATGTGCTGAAAATTAGGTCAAATGTAACTGATATTTTCTCCTAATATACTTATAATTATTGGATTATATACCTACCAAATTAAATATCTACGAGTCTAGTTTCTAACGAATTTAACCGTTCATCGATACAACATCATAGTAGAAAGATATTCGTATTTCCGCGAGACCGCGCAAAGCAGTTTCCATGGGACCCACAAAGCGGTATAAACTCCAGCTTGTATTTAAGTCAATTTTAAATCATTTTCACTCATTTTTATCGTCAAAAACAGTCCCTAAACCCTCCTAAATGCTCTCCAATGGTTCCTCCATGATTCTAGGACGAAAACTTAAGATAAAAACATGAATCCAACGATAGAAACCCCGTGGTGCTTGCTAGATTGTAGTTCTTCATCTTATGGATGTTTTGGAGGGTTCTTCAAAGTGAAGTAACCTTAGGTCTCGTCTGGTTCTTGTTTATTAAGGTAATAATCAGTCCCTCCTTCATACATATTAGATTTACAAGGTGACTACAAGTGTTTACACTCCAACTTGAACACCAAAAGTTGGTTCAAGAAGAGAACACAACACCTATAGTGTTGTGGTGTCATTGAGGAAATTGTGGGTTGTGTTTGGCCAAAATTTCAAGTGATTGATACTGTCTAGGGAGAGTATAAAATCCTATTAATTGTGCTTAATCTTTCTTGTATGTTGGTTAATTTGTTAGGATAATAGACTATAAGATAATACTTGGATTAGCTTAAGTCACTTCTATGGTGTTGTATTGTCATTGAGGGCTGTTGTAAGCTAAATATAACTTGAATTTAACTTGAAGCTACTGTAGGAGGTATGTATATTGTTCTCTTGCAGGTGCTTAAGTTTATATTGATATTGATTAAGTTAAATGGTTGGACTAGACATGAACTAGTTAATAAAGTTGCTAATTGAAGAAAGTTGGAGTTGTGGATTGTTTCCTTTGTTATAAATATATGGTATAAGGATGGAATTATTGATGAATTACTTCATTATCATATTAATGATTCTGTTAAGTTAATGTAAGAATTCTATAAGGGGTGATATGGCTTATACGGATTCCGATCAAGTTTGCTGCTCAAAATGATCGTTTAACTAATCGGAGAGCTTATTGTGAATTATATTGTTGTTGTTTGGGCTGGTTGGTGACTTTTGGTAGCATATGGGATGTAATTAAAACATGGGAGGTGCAGTCCATTTTCTTGTAGAATACTGGTTTTGAAATATGAGAGTTACAATGCTTATATGATGACGACGAAATTGGGTTACTCATTGTAGACGTAGGAAGATCATATTGAGCTTGGTTAACGGCTGGATACAAGATTGCAAAGGTATGTTAAGGTTCTTACTTCGTTCTTTTGGCATGATCTAAAGTGAAAAGAACGTAAAGGATACGTTATTTCATAATGAATCTACTCCTAGCAACTAAGGTTGTCCATGTTGTTCTTTCCTTACAAAGTTATTCTAAGAAAGTATGTATGATTCTTGAGTCCTAGAAAAGTTCATATTGATGGTATGATGTCCATAATGTTAATCGAAGGTGAAACTACCTTACGTCACTCTGAAAGGTTTAGAGCGTCATTCTATGAGCCCAGCATGCATTATATATAGTATTTATTTTACTCTACCGAGTCGCGCTATAGTCGGCCGGGTACGGCACCTATTGTGCAACCACTGATCAGTTGGGTTTACCGAGCTCCACGTGAACGGGTACGATTCTACCGAGCCTTATGATGATCGAATATATTTTACCGAGTCCTCTTTGAGTCCGAGTACGATATGATGATGATGATGCCCACAGAGGCGGATGTTTTTAAAAGATTATGTATATATATGTATCACACATTTCATGTCATTTATGCTTTTTTGCCTTACATACTCAATACTTTATTCGTACTGACATCCCTTTTGCTTGGGGACGCTGCGTTTCATTCCCTCATGTCCCGATAGACAGGTTGACAATCCTCCTAGTAGGCTATCAGCTCAGCAGAAGGTGTTGTTGCACTCCACTTGCTCCGGAGTTGCCTATTTGGTCAGTATGATTGGAACATATATTGACTGGTATGGCGAGGCCCTGTCCCGACCTATATGACATTTATGTAGTCTTAGAGGCTTATAGATAGGTTTCACGTATATGGATACTTGTATGGCCTTGTCAGCCTATGTTTTGAGTTTACAAATGATTATGTCAGCCTTAAAGGCCCGTATGTCACATTTATAAGTTTCTATATAATGTTGGGTCATCCTATTTCTAGTATGCACTTATATTTTATTCTGGTTATCTCATGACGACCCTTTCTGCCCATTTACCCATGATAGTACGATAAGAAAGATATGTTACGTTGGTACTCGGTTGAGTAAGCTACCGGGTGTCCGTCATGGCCCTTCGGTTTGGGTCGTGACACTTGTAACCAGATGCACATGCCTAAGAAACTATACAATTAAATACAGAAGTATAGAATGAGTACATAAACATTATGTACCCAGTAAGTACCCAATCTAATCTCGAAGAAGTAGTGACAAGGGGTCGACTTGACACTTACTAGGACCAAACAATTTATTCAAATATAAGGCTAAGAATGAATATCAAGGATAAATGGAAAATAATGACAAGAAATGACAAGTCTTCCCACAATTGAATTCATGTTTCAATTTCTATCATTCCTGTTGAAAATTTATATCCCAGGACATTTAAACAGTCTAAAATTCACGGGAAACTGCCAAGCAGAGAGCATGCGCATATAATGTTAAGGAAGTACGTCCCGATCCAACAAATAATAAATGTGCATTGCCGAAGGGTCGAACGACGCGAACCATAGATGTATCTATTAACCTGCCGAGGCGAACGACCGACTCCCGTGAGAGTATTGGAAGAAAACACTCTGCTCGCGGAATATAATTGTGAAACTGCCACACATAAACATAATATATTTTTTCTCAATTTCTTTTAAAATAATAATTTACTTGAAGCTTTCACATTCTTAAGATCTTGAAATAAATTCCAACCAATACAATTAACGCAGGAAAGAAATAAGCAGTATCCACAAAGCATGATGTAAACCTAAACTACCCGGACATAACAAGAATAGTCGCCATGTACGCACGCTTTTAACCTCATGTGTACGTAGCCCCCGACAATTTGTAGCAAAAATTTAATTACTTCACCTATGGAGACAATTCCCTCTTACAAGGTTAGAAGGGAGACTTACCTCGTTTCGAGCCTACTTCCAACTCAAGAATTCTCTCAAACCCTCAAACCGGAGCCGCACAATCCGAAACTATTCAAATAGCGTAAAAACCAATCATTATAGGATTACAAGTTCATATTCTAGCTATTAAAGTGATTATCCAACCCCAAAGGCAAGGTTCCTAAAATTAACCCCCGGGCCCACTTGCTCGGATTTTGAAAATTCTTAAGGGAAGTTGTTACCCATAACCTAAGGATCGATAATATATGATTTTTACTAGATTCCATTACTAATTTCGTGGTTAAATCCTATTTTTATCAAAACTCTAGGTTTTACTCTAAACCCATAATTTCACTAATCTTTATGTGTTAATCTACCCCTAGTCTATGTATAAACTAACATTATGTAGAAATAACTTACCTCAAAATGCTTGGCTAAAATCCCCTCTTTGGAAGCTCCCAAAACGCCTAAGAAATGAATGAAATGTGTCAAAAATGACACATTTCCCGTATTAAATGAAGGCACCGCCTTCAGCGATTTCCGCACCTGCGGTTAGGGGACTGCATCTGCGGTTTCGCTTTTGCGAGAGAGGGTCCGCTTCTGCGGAATTGGGCCGGGCTATCTGGGGCCGCATCTGCGGTCTGGGGACCACTTCTGCGATTCCGCTTCTACAGAAAAGGAGCGCATCTGCGGAACCTTGGCTCCTCCCCTTGGGCCGCATCTGCGATTGATGAGCCGCTTCTGCAGTCTCGCAGGTGCGGTTTTGACAGAAGCCTGGAGCATCAGCTCCTTCACACTTTCTTACCTAAGCTCGAGCCTCGTCCGATTGACGCTGGGGCCCCGCCCGAATATACCGACAAGTTTGGAATGATAAAATGGACTTGCTCGAACTCTCGGAACACCGGAAACAACATTAAAACTAAGAATCGCACCCTAAAATCAATTGATTCAAACTTATGAACTTCAAGTTCTTCAATTTACTTGCAATGCGGTGAAACGTACTTATACTACTCGGAATGACGCTTAATTTTGCGTGCAAGTATTAAATGACATTGCAAAACTATTTCCGGTCTCAGAATTCCGTTTGGACCTCGATATCATCAAAACACTTTCCAAACCTCAATTATAAAACTTCAAGAATCTTATTTCGCTATTTGGCGCTGAAACGCTCCCGGGTCATCCAAAACCCGTTCCGAACATACGCCCAAGTCCGAAATCATCATACAAACCTATTGGAACCTTCAAATCCCGATTCTGAGGTCATTTACTCAAAATATTGACCGAAGTCAAACTTGACCTTTTAGGCCAACCTTAAGGAACCAAGTGTTCCAATTTCAATCCATACTCTTCCAAATTCCGAACCAATCATCCCCGCAAGTCATAAATCAATAAAAGCAAATATGAAAAGTCTTATTTAGGGTTACAGGGTTCTAGGAAGAAAAGCGACCGGTCGAGTCATTACAGTATTTTACTAGCTTACTTTAGTATTCCTTTTGAATGTATTTTCTCAATTTTAGGGCACTTTGATTTTGTGTTCATCTGAAATTCATGGATTATTATTTGTTTTCTATATGTGTGAAGATTTATCTACTATTTATGTTTTCAATGACTATGTGTACTACTGAAACTGAAAATGAAGCATGCTAACTTTATTTATTAAAAAGTGGCATAAATTTTAAGTTGAATTATAAACTGATGATTGAGGATTTCTATGAGCCATTTTTTTTCTTAATTGAGTTAGTTATATGTATAATGTCAATATTAATGACTATTTTCATGAACTTATACTTTTATTTCATAACTCAAACACTCATTGAGTTAGGATACACGCGCGATGCGCGTACCCTGAACGATTTTTTTATTATATTGAACATAAAACTCTTATTGGATAAAAAATATAATTACAACTAAATAATTAAAACTTGGGATGAGCTATTATTAATATTTGAATCAACAACGAAAAAATCTCGTTAATATTAAGAACAATTCTAATTAACCAAAAAAGTCTTTGATTTAACTGATTTGTGAAAACTCCAAGTCATTCTTTTCGAAATTTATAATAAAATATTATAATATAGTAGTAAAAGTCAAACCGTTAAAAATGCAAACTTAAAAACAATAAGAATGAAACATTAGAAGACAAAATATATTTTAAGTTAGTTGCCATTAATTAATTTTTTTTCTGGTATTCGTTCAAATAAATGACAACTCCCTATACTTTTCTCTGTACAAAGTTGCTTATTTTAAAAATTAACTTAATGTAGACATTTTAAAACTTAGCATTTGATAACTTGATTTACATGTTCTTCATATACACATATTTTACTGATTGACACTAACCACACGTGCAACGCACGTACACTAAAGCTAGTTGAAAATAAAAGGACACTAGATATTTAATCAAATTAAAAATTAGAAAATAATCAATTTTATTTTCAATATTTTTATAACTATTTTAAATATTATCATCTTTCTTTCTTTATTTTTTGTCTAAATAATTATTTCGATTCA